>JARHVA010008474.1:0-270000 GCA_037957365.1 Torreya grandis | reverse complement strand
AAAAAAAATTATTGAGAAGTCTTGGAGTTTGATTCACATTGTAGCTTGAAAATTTGGGTCCTTGTTCACATTGTCTCACTATGACATGTCTAAGAAGTGAAAATAAATCCTATTTGAAATATCTATATAGTGTATTAATGCAATATTTTTTTATTAATACCATGTTTGGTAGTAACTTCTAAAATTATTCAATTACATAGTGGAATGGGAGAGTAATTGCCTCTCCCACTAGAGTTTTTCACACATTGGGTTTCTCCAGGTCATATAAAGTGTTGATTTTATGATTTGACTTATCATATACTTCATTTTTATGTTAAATATGATATGTATTTAATTTAAAATACTTTTTTATTTCTATTTTATAATTAAAAGTAGTCTAAAATAGTTATCTATCAATCACGTGTTGAGTTAGGAGTATAGGATCCATGTTGGTGAAGTTTGGTGTGGGTTATCTACATAGTTTATATATTATATTGGTATAATAATTATTTAAGTATAAATTTTAATACTTTTTTTTGGTTTTTGTGACCACATTAATATATATGCTTGTTATTAAATCAAGAAGTGCTAGTGGTCAAGGTATCTTAGGTTCCATTGAAGAAGACATTTGCATAAAAAATAGGAAGTAAGAAATCAAATGTATAGCTCATTATGATGAAAAATATGCATGTAAAATAAAAGAGTGATTTCATAATATTGAATAAGGAGTTTCTAGTACATCATGGGGATTCCCATGGATAATCTTGGTGTTTTTATAAAGATATTGAAATAAAATAAGGAGTATGATATTATACATGAGAATCTGGAAGAATGACCTCATTACAACCAAGTTACACCTTCATTCAAGGCCAAGGTAAAGATATATATTCAACCATATGGTAGTGATGTGAATGTAGATATGATAGACCATTAGCTTACCTAAATAGAGGTATATTTTAGTTTCCATTAGATTAATTAGAGCCAATATATTTATTTTTCAAGGTTAAAATTAACCAATAATTTTTTAACTTGATCTAAAATTTATGTTCGTACCTTGGTTGTTAATATTCTTTCTCTTATTAATAAGTGGGATGATTTTAAGATGTTAATCAAGAATAATTTATATCCTATTTTTTTATGAGGAAGAGAGGTCCATGGAAATATCTTAGGAAAAATCAAGTCCAAATAGTGTAGGACTACCCAAGTGAGTTACATAATAAGGTTGGCCAAATGGGTAAAGATAAAGTGGAACGTGAAATCTTTTTGAATTATTTTAACAGACTCCATAGCAATTTGAGGAGACCATCCTCTCATCCAAGCCTACATATGTAGATGAGGCTTGTTCTCAATCTCATTACTTATATATGGACAAGAAGAATAATGTTTCATCCATATCTCAAATCACTCCAAATAAATAAGGTGTTTTGAAACATAAGGGTAGAGGAAAAGGTAAGCTTAATCCTAGTTATGTTTCTAAGAAGAATACTAAAATGCATTTTGGTAATTGTGATGATGATAGTCATTCCAAGGAAAATTGTCAGAATTCACATCATAAATTACATTCATTAAAGAACAAAAATAAGAAAAAGGTTATGTCATTTATCATAGGTTAAGATACTAGTTAAATAATTTATGTTGATGATAATTTATATACTTATGCCAATAAAGAGGTATGTTTGGGTAATAGTAGTGCTCAAGAAAGTGAACTTTCTAAGATTTTCCATATTAAAATTTAAAATGAAGAAAATAAAATTTGATGCTCTTTTGGATACTTGTTCATGAGAATATTTTATAAGCAAGGAATTAATAGACAAATTGAAGATGCATACTTACAATAATCTGAACACATATGATTTAGGTTGGATAAATATAGGTGTATAAATCATTGTTACCAAGAAAATGTAAAACTAAGTTTGGTATTAATGCACATTTCATTGATGAATTTATAGTGGATGTTGTGCCTCTTGATGTGTGTGATGTAGTGTTTAATAGCCATTATTTATATGTTCAAGATCCTATATTTATAAAGATAACCAATCAATACCATTTGTTAATGTACAACTAGAGATAAATCATTTTAGCCTACAAAAGTGATTCAAAAATATATTTTGTGTCTCTTAAGTTAAAAATATTATTAATACAAGTGGGAAGTTTTATTTATTAATTTTGAGATATATTCAAGATAAAAAAAGTTACTTATGAAGTATAAAATTAGTCTACCCTACTTTATTTTAAATTTCATTGATATTACCATCCTACTGCATCAATTGAATGACACAAATTTCATCATTCATCAAGTTTTGATTCTCTTTTTGGTTAACTTGGCCAAGCTCTCTATGGATGGTAGGTCCCCCTAGGGGTTCCTCCTCTAGGGAGGACTCCTAGGAAGACTCATTAATAGAGTATCCCACCAAGGGATCCCACTATATCTATGATCACACCCCCAGGATAGTTTATCAAAATCCTCCTTGATGATCTCCATCTTAAATTATTTATCCCCAAACCAAAACTTATTTATCTAGAACTAGGAACCCTTATGAAGATAGCTTGAAAAAGAAAATCCATTGTTACAGATGAGTTGGAAAATAAAAAAATACAGCTTTAAAATTTGAACTTGAAGGTTCAACAAGCAATTTTGGGTCTATCCAAACTCATTCAAGAATGGATTGCACTCCATAGATAGGCTAAAGCCACAGTCCAAGATTTCATCCTTTCTACATAGCACACTAAATCCCCTTCCTTTAAATCACCTAAGGTCTTAAAATGTCCCCCTCAAGGCTCCCCCAATGGGTTTCCCCTAAGCAATCCCCCATGCAGGATAAAGGAAAAAGGTGCCCCAGAATGATCTTCCTGAAAGAAGTGATAGAAGGCCTTGGGAACCACACTCATGCTAAAATATCGAAGGAAAAATATATCATTCCTTTGAAGGACTCTATGGATGCTAAAGACCCTCAAGAGGGACTCTCCTAGTTTTATTTTGGTTTTCTATCGTTGTTTTCATTTTAAGTATTTTAATTTTTTGTATTTTGACTTATCGACCCTGTTGATGGCCTATTGATACTCTTGTACTGCACTCTAGTGGTTTTAAGTCCCTGTAAAACCTAGATGTTACCTTATCAAATAAAAAAGATGCTTCACATAAAAATCTTTGTATCATGTTTATTAAAAAAATAGAATAAACATATGGTATAGTTTGTGGAGTAGTTCAAGAAATTATTTGATGAGCCCATGGGTTTTTCACCAGTTAAGCTTATTGAGTATGAAATTTAGTTTCTTATAAATAGTCCAATTCTAAATATTTGGTTTTATAGGTAGTCCTTGAAGGATGCTAATTATGTAAAACAACAATTATAGTCTTTAATTAATCAATATTAATCTATATTAGCACTTCTCCATGTGTATATTATTGTATTAATACCTAATAAATATGTTTCCTATAGAATGTGTGTTGATTATAGATCACTTAAAAAAATGATCATTGAGAATATGTAAACTATTTTATGGATTGATGATATTATATATCAAATTTTACATGAAAAATATTTTACTAAGCTGGATTTGAAATTTGGGTATCACCAAGCAAGAATTAAATAAGAGGATGTTTGAAAAACAACATTCAAGATAAGGAAAGGGTTGAAAGAATGGTTGGTTCTATATAAATAATATTTTTTAACTTTATCATTTACTGATGCTTTCTATCTTGTAGAAACCTTTCTAGTTTTAATTTCTTTGAGTGCACACCTTAAATGGTTCATTTGAAAATGGGCAGGTAGACCATTTATTATTTTCAAGATTTTTGTTTAAATTAATCATACTTATATCCACTAAAACTCTTGCTTACTTGATCTCATAGGTAATCTTCCTCCTAATATCCCATAACTAAGTTAAGAGATATATTTTTTGATAATATCACCCTCAGTCGATGTAATATTTTATGATTCCCACCAAAATTCAAACTAAGTAATCTTGGGTCAACATAGTTTGAAAGTTACATCACATGCTTTGCAATTCATTATGTTTAGGCTAACCTAGTTCAAGGGTAAATGATAACCTTTAAAATACATCAAGTAAGTTGATATTGTTAGCTAAATATTTGGAAGGTTTAGGATCATTCACCATTATAAATACAAGTCCCATTTTAATCTAATTGAAAGGAACATTAATTTTCACAATAATATTTCTCGTAATTCTACTTTAGTCTACATTTGGAGAAACCATTGCTTATTTATTATCTCGGAGGGAAATATCTTGTCTTGTGGAGTCATGGATTCAACTAGGATAAGTCTTTTAGCCTAGATCTAATTTCAACCATTTTGATCCTTACAAACATAACAATCTCTTGCAAAGCACCATTGGCTAAGGGGGAGTTTGAGGGTCTATCACACCCCAAAATTTTGTCCTAAAACCCATGTACTTTTTTTTGTTATCTTATTCAATGATGTTTATTTATTTACTATGATTACTTAGTGTTTATCTGTTATGACTTATTCAATGCACAATTAAGGTGTGACACACAATTATTACATTATTTATTTAATACATTTGATTTCCACCATGAAACCTTTTTAAGGTTAGAATACAAGTGTATGAAGTTAAGATCAATGTGGTACCAGAACCAATTAGTGACATTATGATTAATGAAGAGAGATGAGTCACCTTTATTATAGGTAATTAATTATAATTTATTAATTTAAATGTTCATAATATTACTCAAACATAACATGATCAACAATAAAATGAAATAAAGTGAGCCAAAATAACAATAACTTAACAATAGATTACCACTTTAAGGCTTACCAATGGGAAAGTCATGACTAACCCTATTCAACTCTATTCTTAAGGCATGCAAGATAAAGAATACAACCAAATTTAAATTAAAAGGGTTGACAAAAATGACATGATGATGATCAATACAATTTTTTTTAACTAATATAACATATTAAGTTAAACCTGATAATAATTTGAAATCCCTACATGAAGTATGATGACCACAATTTTAACTTAGCCTAAAAACCTAGACCTGATGCCCCACCGTAACTTGGGTAACCTACATATCTACTCCATGGAATTAGGGTATTATGTAGTTATCCTTATACTTTTTATGACCTCGTTTGTGAGACATCATCACTGAGAAAGGTTTGTCTATCTAAGCCAATAAGGGATCTAATACACCACACAAGAAAGTTACTAAGTTCTCATCACCTATTCAAAATAATAACACATTCAAATGTCATCAACACACAAATTAAAAATGTCATAAGGTGTGTGTGTGCACTTATCCAAGCACTTCCACATGATGACTCAAACATGAGTCAAGTGACACAAGGAACCTATATCCTATTTTCCAATGAGGTCAATGTCTCAGTAATATCTAACTTACATTACTCATAGAAACTCTATCTCTTGAATAGGTCACTAATGGTGTCCCAAGTTAAGATAGGATTAAAAAAACTCAAAAACCTAATGATTAGTGAGGTTTAATATACTTCAATAGCTAACTAACTAATTAAATCATTTGGATAAAATTGGCAAGAAATAAATGCATGAAAAATAATGCTAAAATAAGTGTTCTAGGGTTATAAGTTTAAGCACATGTTCCAAAAAAACCCTAAGGTTAGTTGTCAATTGTCCACACTAGAATGGAATCCTAAGAGTTAGTTTTATAATCATGTTCTCTAAGAACATTCTCAAGTTAGTTGATAACACCTATAAAAATGAGCATTTTAAGGGTTAGTACACTAACCCTGAACCCACTCTTCGAGCTACCTACATATCTATAGTGCTTGCATCACACATAGAATAAAGGTTAGTTATAGTTAAACCATTACTAAATGAGTGTTAGATAAAAGTGAAATTATTTATCTTCAGTCAAGTAGTCATATGGCTAAGTAGTGAAATTACCCCATGTGGGTAACCCTATGGCCACTAGTTGACCAAAGGCGTCTAGGCACTATCAAGAGTTACAAGGAACATCTCATGGAAGGTTAACTTGAATTTATAATTATAAGTTTGATCATAAATTAGAGCCTTAATCATGTGGTGAATTTCAATTCAAATTCTAAAATGACCCTTTTTTATCTAATAAGATGCATTTAGATCCTAAAATAACTAAAAGAATTTACAACCCAAAATTTTCCTAAGGTCATAACATTTGTTTTAGGCAAACAAAATACATCATATCCACTAAAATTCACCAAGTATTGGAAATTATAAAATTAAATAGATTTTCTCAACCTACAAAGCTTAGGATAGCAAGAAAACACAACTTCAAGTTGAGTAAATCAGGGCCGAAAATACCTTTGTTTTAATTTATAACAAGAAGGATAAATTTTTGTAACTCTTATGACCTTAAGATAAAATTAATGTGTTTAAGGAATTGGAATAATTCAATTTGAGATAAAATGATGATTTTACTATGCATTCCAAACTGAATTTAATAGACCACAAATTGCATTGTAAAATTTCTTTGTAAATTGGCTTAAAAATCACCTTGCTAAAAATAACAAAACTCACAATAAAATTTATTTTATTGAGAAAATAATAATTTAAATATATATTAATTTGGTTATAAATTTTCATTTTAAGGAAATTTAATTATTGATATTTTATTTTTGTTGATTCTAAATTAACTTTAAAACCAAGAAAGAAGTAAAAAAGGGATTTTGCACCTGCAAATGTTTCTTAAGTTGATAAAAAAATAATACTTATTAAAGGGAGTAAAAATTATTTTATCATTGATTCAATATTTCATATCTACAAAGAATAAATTTCATGTCTCAAATATTATAAATTCCAAATTTAAATATTTAATTTGTGCCCAAATCCAAAACAATTTTGGAGGCAAAAAAATACTTGCAAAATTTTCTCTTTAAAATATCATTTGAAAAAAGATGATAAATATAATTTACAATGAGATTAAAATATTTTAAATATCATTTTTAAATTCCAAAACCTAATAAATTTATATTTTGGCCTTAGATTTGGAAAATATTTGTTTTAGATATTTGTCTACTCCAATTTCCAAAAAAGTTTCGACAAGGTTTGAAAGTGTCAGAATTTATTATTTGCTAGAAAAAAATACAAAATTAACTTTGATTAACTAACTAAATACAGGATCCATTTTGCATAACTAATGGGATTATATTAAATTTTTTAATAATTCATAAACTTGGCCTTATGGTAAGTTTTTTTTTTGGCATAAGATATCTCAAGGTTCACACACATATAATGTTGTCTTTTAAGCTTGCTTTAGAGTTTAATTAAAAAAGGCTAAATGTAACTTATGTAATTGAAGGTTTTCATTATAATTTGGTCATGATGGACAATTTGAACTCTAAGAGGAATTTAGACCATCAACTAAACCCACTAAAATATGACTTTATGCAATTTCCACTTCTCATTTTGTATCATGTTTAGAAGGATTGAATGCCTCCTTTCTTTTGCTTACAAACTTAGGTTTAAGTGTCTAAGTGTGAAAGGGTGAAACACATATAAAATACTATGTATACATCACCTAAAATTTTCAACTATATTTAATAAATATTCGCTTGTTCAATAAAAGGAGTATTTCTTAGTTGGGGTTGAGAAAGTTTTGATTTTACATTAATTACTTAAATATGTTAAATATTTCTAATATTTTTATATTGAGATACACTCATGATTAAAATATGACATTTGTAAATAAATATGATGTGTATATGTTTTGAAAAATTATATATATATATATATATATATATATATATATATATATATATATATATATATATATATATATATATATATATATATATATATTTGGAGCTTTATCACCAATAGTTATTACGGACCAACCTAAATCATCAATGGCCATCATCAATCAACCATGTCACAATGAAATTTAAACCTAGATAAAGTTGGATACAACTAAGCCAATTAACTAATACACCTACATCCCATCTACAATATGTATATACATTATTAAAACAATTACTAAAATTTTATTATATATATATATATATATATATATATATATATATATATATATATATATATAGCTTTTACTTATTAATAAGTATAAATCATTCTTTACCCACAAATGATTATAGGTTTACATGAATAATGATTATATGTTTTTTTTTTTAAACATTTTATATTTAATGTCACCTTTATATATATATATATATATATATATATATATATATATATATATATATATATATATATATATATATATATATATATATATATATATATAATAGGAGTATTTTAAATAGATTAATTTTCAAATAAATTAATTTACAAATATATATATATATATATATATATATATAATAATAATAATAATATATATATAAGTAATAAAACATTTTATATTTATTATGTGTCGCACAAAGGATGTAGCTTACCGCATGTGATTTTTATTTTTCTCTTTTTTTCCATTTCTTTCTTTCTAAAAGACAAAATCTTGATTTTATATATATATATATATATATATATATATATATATAAAATCAAGATTTTGTCTTTTAGAAAGAAAGAAATGGAAAAAAAGAGAAAAATAAAAATCACATGCGGTAAGCTACATCCTTTGTGCCACACATAATAAATATAAGATTTTTTATTACTTATATATTATATATATATATATATATATATATATATATATATATATATATATATATATATATATATATATATTTGTAAATTAATTTATTTGAAAATTAATTTATTTAAAATACTCCTATTTTATATATATATATATATATATATATATATATATATATATAAAGAGAAAGAGAACAGAGAACTTAAACAAACAAATACAACCAAGCCATTTAATTTAATATATATTATTTATTTATTTTAAAATGCATTAGGCATACAAACATTTATTAATCTAACTTCTTCCTTATCATTATTTGATTAACAAAAAGATGCATTGAAAGAAGGCCTACCTCTCCTCCTCTATTTGACCTATATTACACATACTCTCAAGCTTTTAACAAGCTCTTCCTATGCTCCTTCTTCCAAACTCTCCCAAGAACCACCAAAATAATAAACCCCAAAAATAAGTGTGGAAATAAAAAAAATCTAAATTTCTTGTCCAAAGGATTTTTCATCCAACCCAATAAATTGGAGGGTACTTTTCTTACAAGAGTCATAAGATGTCTTACAAGCCCATTTAGGTTTACTTGTCCAAGTCACTCATTTAGTATAAAGTCAAAAGGTATTTTACACTCAATATTAACTTCTCTTACATTGTCCAAAATTACACTCCACAAGCACATTCACCTACCTAGCCTAGGGCCTAACAAATAGATCCTATAGCCTTTCTAGAGAGGCTAGGTATAAGTTGCCAATAAAATTCATTATTAAATTTGTCATTATTTAGGTGGATTTAAATATTTATTGGTTTAGGATTTAAATAAAAAATAGATTATTCTAATTTTATTTCAACAAATAAAGCTTTCAATATAAGGGATGGATCAACATTAGAATTCATACACATATGAAGGATCAACATGTTAGGAAAATAAATGCTATTTAGAATCGACACAAGAGGAAAAACATTAATAGTCAATATAAGCACATGATTTATTTTTATACAAAGGTAAGCATTTAAATATTAAATGAATATAGATTTTGTTACAAAACCAACCAATGACTGAAACCAAATCATAACAAAAATATAAACTAACAAATATATTTGGATCATAATCCAAAAAACTCTCCCTTGATCCAAAGGGGTATAATAGATGAATGAACTGGAGCAATGACTTTGAAGTCATTAAAGAAACTATGTTGAAACTTCAAGTTGTATATTGTACCTATAGCACTGACAAAAAACTAATGTCATTCCATAAATAATCTTGACCTTACGATTTATGATAAAAAATAGTTGATGAACATGATCAAGGCCTGCTCATCCACGGTGATCAACATACCATATTATAGTAGAACATGATTAGGCATGTCCAACTACATCAACCCACATAAGGTCTCATATAAGAACCTGTCTAAGTGACAAACCTATATTATGTATGGCACATCTCCCTAGTGTCCAAAAAATGCTAATGACCTTTATTTAACACTTAATGTGCTAGAAACCCCTATCAGCTCATACTATCATTGATGACTAATCGAAGTCTAACCAATGCTTAAATATTCTCCCCTATCAGATAAAAGGTGAGAAGTTGTGCATCGAGAGAAATAAAAAAAACTAACTCTATCCTCTCCATGCCATTATTTGATCTAGAAAGCCAAAATGGGAATTGAAAGAAAGAACACAAGCCAAAAAATTGCTACGACAATAAATCTCTGTCTTGAGCCTAGGAGCTTCCACAAAATGGGTGAATCACTGAGCACTCAAAATATAGTGTTAGATCCATTGGGACCATAGACCTCAGCCATATAATATGCCTCCTGATTAGAAGAAGTTATAGAATAACTAGAATAAATAGAGTAACCAAAATAGATAACAATATAATGATCCACAAAAAAGGCCTCAACTTTCTTTTTATGTGGAGTGTAGGGTCATCAAGAAGGATAAACATCTGCAAGGTGTCTAATACCACCATATTTGAAACATTGTAGCTATTTTTGGTGATGACAAGATCCAAAAGAAGTTGAATCACATGGAGAACTATAGGAGTGAGAAGAATGCCTATGGTGATGTCTACGTTTTGAAGACGCTGAAGAGTGTTGATGTGAATGTTGTGGAGACCATTGAGAATGATGTGTAGAATGTTGTTAAGAGTGTTTCAGAGAATGCTTATAAAACTTTTATTGTACATGGTGATGATCTCTGTGTTGAGACCTATTCTTTACATAATGAGCCTCTTTAATAGATGTAGTTTTATTATTTGCAAATTATCTCTCATTCTAAGTCAATAAATCACATATGGAGTCAAATGTGGCACCATTAAGCTTATCACTAAGCTACAACATTTTAACAAAATTGGTGTATATGTTATGGTGTGGAGCTAAAAGCTTCAACCTTTGCAAACTAGGAACTGAAGGTTGCTGAGTTCTAAAGGAACCGGCGTCGGCAGCATGACCGACGTCGGCAGGATCCAGTGCAGAAGGCAACCGGCGACGGCAGGAAGTCGGCCGACGTCGGCAGAACCAGACCAGCAGGGACCGACGTCGGTCGCCTGTGTGTTCCCGAAGTGTTCGTTTCACGGACAGTTAGTTAAGTGAACTATGAGTTTGCATGTCAAGACCAGCCAGAGTCTTGGGCTGCGAGGACAATTGTCTAAATTAAGAGTCCTAGTTATTGTTTGAGTTAAGGATCTATTTATAGACCTATTGGCATGTATTGTTTAAGGCATGAGATAGAAAGGAAGAGTTCCTTCTAGTTGTAAGATCTATGAGTTGCAGGTTGTTGCAAGCTCATTGTGTGATCTACATGTAAGTTTGGTCTTTGAATTGTAGGTTGCAGGTTCATGAGAGATCAGCTTGAAGTGCTATAGAGTGCTTGATGTACCGGCAGGGTTATTACTGACTGGTTGGTGAGGTGAACACCAATTCTGTGTGTGAGTTGGTTGTTGGGACCGTTTTTGTGTAGGAGAGTGTGTGTGAGAAGAATTACTGTACACTTGAGGTGTGGCGAATCTCTGTAAGGTGAAAGAGTGTGGCGGCTCTTTGATGTATTCTTTTCTGTTAGTGTTAATACAAGATAGTGTATTGTCTCTCACATTCTGTGCTATTGGTGAATTCTAGTTACTTGTGTTTCTGGTTATTTCCGCATATTCTATTGCTTATATATTTGGTAATCATACTGTGCTCTATCTGAGGAGCAAGATCCTAACCAGTGGAGTCAGAGCATGTTTGTTGTTCCCTAATTTCCTGACAAGTGGTATCAGAGCCTTGGTTGTAGGTTCTTGAGCTTGATACCAACAATTGGTATCAGAGCTTTTGGTTGGGATACTAACAGATTGGTGTAGATCTGGGTAGTGTGTTTTGATTACAGGTTACTCACAGGGTTTCTGTTTGAGTGGGAGTTGAGCAATGTCAGAAAGCAGTCAACTACGAATGGACAAGTTCAATGGCAAGAACTACCAATTATGGAGGATGCAGATTGAGGACTATCTGTATCAGAAAGATTTGTACTTACCGTTGGGTGGGGTTGCTAGCAAACCCTTGGATATGAAAGATGAAGAATGGGAGGTTCTTGATCGGAAGGCTCTGGGATCTGTTAGATTGAGTCTTGATTCAACTGTGATTTCCAGCTTATCACAGTGTAAGACAACGGTGGAGTTGATGAAATCTTTGGCAAATTTATATGAAAAACCCTCGGCTTCAAACAAGGTATTTCTTATGAAGCGTTTATTTAATTTGCAAATGTTGGAAGGTGGATCTATTCATAGCCATCTTAGTGATTTCCATGGTTTGGTAAACCAGTTAAGTTCAGTGAATATTGTATTTGATGATGAACTTAGAGCTCTCTTAATCTTGTGTTCATTACCTGAAAGTTGGGAAGGTTTGGTAATGGCAGTTTCTAATACTGTGTCTCCTTCAAAAGTCTTAAAAGTGGATGATGTTGTGAGTGTAATCTTGAATGAAGAGATACGCAGGAAAAGCACAGGTGAATTATCCGGAAATGCTTTGAGTGTTGAAGGAAGAGGAAGGCCAAGAGAAAGGACAGAGCGTGGGAGATCAAGGTCGAAGATAGGCAAGAGATCCAAGTCCAGGTATGGCAGAATAACCTGCTGGAAATGTGGAAAGCAAGGGCACTTAAAGAGAGATTGCAGATCGGGTGAAGATCATCATGAAGAACATGAAGAAGAAGCAGATGTTGCAGGCTACATTGCACAGGATGCTCTGGTATGTTCTTTGGATAAAGTAGAATCTTGGGTATTAGATTCTGGTGCCTCTTTTCATGCATCTCCACATAGAGAATTTTTTCATGAGTATGTCCAGGGAGACTTTGGAGAAATTTGTGTAGGGGATGGTAAGCCTTGTCAGGTTGTTGGCAAAGGCAAAGTGAAGCTGAAATTGCAGACAGGTGACACATGGGTGTTAAAGGAGGTCATGCATGTCCCAGTTCTGAAGCGGAATCTGATTTCGGTTAGAAGCTTGGGTGAAGAGGGTTGCACAGTAACTCTCTCAGCGGACTCTTGGAAGGTTACCAAGGGTACACTTGTTATAGCTAGAGGTAAGAAAGTAGGTACGCTTTATCTATCTACTTGTTTTACTGATTCTCTTTCTGGGTTATCTACTTCAGCTGTAGATTCAGAGATGTGGCTTGATAGGCTTGGTCACATAGATAAGAAGGAGATGCTGGTTCTTGAGTCAAAGAATATGCTTTCAGATTTGGAAGGCATGGATCGTGGTTCCTGTATGCAGAAGAAGAAGGTAAGGTTTCTTGAGGAATCTGATGTTAGTGACAAGAACGGGAAAGCCTTGGTTTTCAAGGAGAAAGTGACGGACAGAGTTCAGCATAAGGTGCAGAGGAATTCTGAGCAGAGCAAAGGTGATTTGGACAAGGTTTTGATCCAAAAAGAGCTCGCGGGAAAAAGTCAGGTCTCACAAGAAAAACACAGAGACCGACGTCGGCAGGAAAACCGGCGTCGGCGTCCAGACAGGGACCGACGTCGGCTATGTGCATCCCGACGTCGGTGACTCGGGGCAGACAGAGACCGGCGTCGGCCAGGGGAAAACGACGTCGGCAGGGAGGCAGTCGCAGGGAACCGACATCGGTCGTATGTAGACTGAGATGTGACCGGCATCGGTTACTGAGACGAATTTTGGGTGGACAGCTAGTTGTCATGGAGTCTCAAGCGCCCATTTGGAGGACTGAAGGTGTAAGTAAGTTCTTAAATTCATCATTTCCCTTCTTTACACTACTTGTTGCTCACTTATGGCATAGGACCAGGAAGTTGTTAAAGAAGCAGAACAGGTAAATCCAGGAAACAGTGGGAGCTAGGCATGGATGAGGATGTGATTCCTTGGAGGAGAACCAAACAGGGGTTTTGGGTATTGTTGCCAGCTGGAAGTAAGCACTGAGAGACGAATGGATGTTGAGGATGAAGAAGAGCGGAAATGGATACATGAGATGGAAGATCAGGGTATATGATCTTGTTTTAGCTGCAGGGCAATGGAGGTTTGATCATTGTGTTTCTCTTTACCAGGTTGGATAGTATTAGCTACACTATTCTATTTTTTGTATGATGTGCTTGTTGCAGGGTTACATATACAGGTATTTCTGAACTAAAGGTAAAGCTAGTTCAAGTGTTTGTCATGGAGAATCTGGGAGCAGCAAGATTCTTTGACATGAGTGTGTTCTAGAGACATGGAGGTCTTGTTGACTTTGTTTTAGGATGATTGTGTGAAGCCGGTTAGCACGCCGATGGTAAGACAGTTCATAGAACAGGTGTCTTGATTCACATAGTGAGGTTGAGTGCATGGTATGTACTAAACCTGAGTTTTCCCAAGCAGTGGGAGTTGTCACAAGTTTGGAGTCAATCCGGGAGAGTAATACTGAAGGGCAGTTCAGTTGGACCAGCAGCAGGTGCACATGCTATGCAGGGTCAAGTTCTTTTTCTACGTGGTAGTAG
Organism: Torreya grandis; assembly: GCA_037957365.1. Classification (NCBI taxonomy): domain Eukaryota; kingdom Viridiplantae; phylum Streptophyta; class Pinopsida; order Cupressales; family Taxaceae; genus Torreya; species Torreya grandis. The sequence continues at coordinate 255,484 of JARHVA010008474.1, read as the reverse complement.
ATGCGGATGTGGCAGGTAATTTGGATGACAGATTTTGCATCACGGATTTTGTGGTGGTTGGTCTTCAAGAGTGATCTTGAGGAGGGATACAAAGCCAAGGAAACAAACTAGACGGTGTACAGGTACAGGTACAGGTTGCAGCTGTTTATCTCCAAGTGGGAGATTGTTAGGGTGTGGAGCTAAAAGCTTCAACCTTTGCAAACTAGGAACTGAAGGTTGCTGAGTTCTAAAGGAACCGACATCGGCAGCATGACCGACGTCGGCAGGATCCAGTGCAGAAGGCAACCGGCGACGGCAGGAAGTCGGCCGACGTCGGCAGAACCAGACCAGCAGGGACCGACGTCGGTCGCCTGTGTGTTCCCGAAGTGTTCGTTTCACGGACAGTTAGTTAAGTGAACTATGAGTTTGCATGTCAAGACCAGCCAGAGTCTTGGGCTATGAGGACAATTGTCTAAATTAAGAGTCCTAGTTATTGTTTGAGTTAAGGATCTATTTATAGACCTATTGGCATGTATTGTTTAAGGCATGAGATAGAAAGGAAGAGTTCCTTCTAGTTGTAAGATCTATGAGTTACAGGTTGTTGCAAGCTCATTGTGTGATCTACATGTAAGTTTGGTCTTTGAATTGCAGGTTGCAGGTTCATGAGAGATCAGCTTGAAGTGCTATAGAGTGCTTGATGTACCGGCAGGGTTATTACTGACTGGTTGGTGAGGTGAACACCAATTCTGTGTGTGAGTTGGTTGTTGGGACCGTTTTTGTGTAGGAGAGTGTGTGTGAGAAGAATTACTGTACACTTGAGGTGTGGCGAATCTCTGTAAGGTGAAAGAGTGTGGCGGCTCTTTGATGTATTCTTTTCTGTTAGTGTTAATACAAGATAGTGTATTGTCTCTCACATTCTGTGCTATTGGTGAATTCTAGTTACTTGTGTTTCTGGTTATTTCCGCATATTCTATTGCTTATATATTTGGTAATCATACTGTGCTCTATCTGAGGAGCAAGATCCTAACCAGTGGAGTCAGAGCATGTTTGTTGTTCCCTGATTTCCTGACAGTATATGAAATTAAGCTCATTCAATGTGATATAAATCAATATGTCATCATCAATTTTACCCCCTGTAATATAATACTCTTGTTTTAGAGTTTTCATGCATGAAAGATATTTAAAGACATCTCATCATCTACTCATTTATTGATCAAAAGTTACATAAGGAGGTCAATATTTTTATATGCAAGCTACTTGTCATATAAATCTCTTAATGTTTTCCATGCTTTTTATGCCCTAGATTTAACAACTTCAATGTGAATAATCACCTATGCAGTGTAAGATGATTTTAGCAGTGAGTACATGTTTATCACATTTTTGGTATTCAACAAAATTTGTAGGTTCAGTGGGTGGTGTGGTTTCTTTTTCTATTATTTCCCAAAAATCATTAAAAAAATCATATTTTCTATGTTCATGCTCCATTCTTTGTAATTTTTAGGTGACAGTTTACCATTTTTAGAAATAAGACTAACAATTATAGCCATGATGCTAAAAGTACAAGCAAGTCAAGAAAAAGGGAATATTATTTTAGGTTTTGCCTTTACCTTCAAAAAATACCTTCCATTTACAAGAATACAAAGATTTTTGGAATTTGTCAAAAAAATACACCTTATAACTCCTATTACATCCTTGTATTGCCAATTACAAAATAGAATATTCTAAAAATATTCTATTTAACCAAAAAATAGTTGGAGGGTTTTGACCCTCAAACCTCTCCTTCAAAAACAAAATATAATTGACCAACTTGCCTTTAATGAATTTGTGTAAAAACAAGGAAAATATTCTAGATAATCTTGACTTTTTGAATGTGGATTAAAAAGAAAACTTACATGCATGGTAATTTGTTTCCAAATGATTTTAATTTACATGTAAAAGATCTATGACTTTTTCTTGCTTGGTTGATCCCATAGGGGAAATGAAATAAAAATATTATCAACTATTTGTAAGTGTTGCGCTCATCTATAAATTTGTAGGGCATTATACAGATTTTGATTCTAATATATAGATTCAAACATAGAATTCATCAATTTTTACTTTACCTCTGGTATTTTCTAACATGTGTTATGGCATTTTTTCTTTAATTGATTGGATTTGTAAGGTTGCATTCAAAGAATGTGTTCAACACTTCGTGTCATGATTTTCACTCATAAGCACCACCATTGCACATATTGTTGGCTCTAGGAATGGGTCTTTAGTTTCTTGTCACTTGTATTGTTAGATTTCTCAAAGAAGGAAAATATGTTGAGCAAGTAGGCATCAATGTTCCTATTTATCTTATATCTGTTATTTAATATATTGTTGCTAAGGTTCTTGAGTTGGCTGGGAATTCTAAAAGAGATAAGAAGACCAAGATTATTCCCTCTCACATTTAGTTGGGGGTGAGGAATGATGAGGAGTTGAGTAAACTTCTTGGGTATGTTACCATTTCTAATGGAGACATCCTACCAAACATTCACAATATTCTTTTGTTGAAAAAGGTCCAAACTACACAAGATGAGCTTTTTAAATCTAGAATGCTTGCATTTGAAGTTGAATTATTTAGATTTGTCCTGCCATTCTTGATATAACAAAACTATAACTCCCTATTATCTCTTTATTCCAATGCAAATCTACTTGCTTCCATACATGTCTATCACATTGATTATATTAAAATAATCTACCTTGAAATTTTATCTTTAAATCCTCAATTATGAACCAACACTCTGATACCATTGTTTAAAATTGAAATAGGAGGGAAAACATGAATATTCAATATAAGCACATGATTTATTTTTGTACAAAGGTAAGCATTTAAAGCTTACGTGAATATAAAGTTGGTTACAAAACCAACCAATGGGTGAAACCAACCCATAAAAATATGTAAACTAATAAATGTATTTGGATCATAATCCAACATACATCGATAACAAGGGTACATGGTTCAACATACGAGGTATTACAGGCTTGACAAATTCTATTTAATGTATTTCTAACCTTAGATATTTTATTTGGTATATAGATATTTCATAATTAATATCTTGAATGTATGTGTAACTCCTTGTTTGAATATCATCTACACTTATATTAAGTGTGACTACAGGGTTATTCAATCTTACCATTTTTCACCCTAGATAACATAGGCCTCCATTTCCATACCATGGTTCCTTATCCCTTTGATTTTTATTTTAACCACCCATTTATTTGTGTTGGAAACTTTGGTAATATTAGATAAGATTAATTCCATTATTGTTAAGAGATATAGTTGGGTTTATTACAATATATTGATTTCCTATATGATTTTAAATCATATCCATTGATGTTGTGTGATAATTTATCCTCTAGATAGGTTTAGCATATCCAATCGGCCATGCCCTAATATAAATAAGTATCCAATGGGTTTAATTTTATTTACCATCTCTGAGTATAGATCTATTAGGTATGATAAGTTATAGGTCTATCTTAATTCATTGCATACAGTTTGATGAACCTGACATGAAACTAACCATACTTTTTCTCCTTCAACAAACTATGTTAGTGTGGGTTGGTACAATTAAATTTATCTATATTTTTCGTTAGAATACACTAACACAAGTTGATCTAGTCTAACTTCTATGTAGTTTTAGCAATAAATAAATTAGTGTATGCCTAAAACATTTTAATCCTCTGTGTTTTCTTTCAATAAGATACATTGGCATAGGTCAATCTAGTTTAATTTTATATTTTTTCAACTAACCAACTATCATCTAGGCATGATCTAGATTTATTTATTTGATTTATTTTTAGTATATTATAAAAACTACATTAAATAGGTCAATAAAATCAAATTTTTATGTGTTTTATAGGAAAATACATTGATACAGGTCGATACAGTGTTAATTATGTGTTTTTATAATAGGTAACTATGATGTAGGATAATCTAGTTTTTGCACTCAGATCTGCATTATCTTTAGTCAACCAAATACATCATTCTAGGTTGATCTAGTTCTATCTTCTAGGAAACTACATTGATATATGTTGATATAATGTTAATTATATGTTTTTTAGTAGTCTACTCTGACACAAGACAATCCATCTTTCACACTCCCTAAGTTTGATATAGTTTTAATTTATAGTCAATTCTATTAAATAAATTTTACAATATGTTAAAATTAATTCTTTACAAAACTATATCGACCTAGGTTGATATAGTCATGAATTTATTTTCTTCCTTGTAAACTATATTGACCTTGGTCGATATAATTATTTATTTGAATTTTTTATCATTAAATTGTATCAACCTTATCCAATCCATTTTACTCTATCTGTAATGTCTGAATAAAATACATCTTATGTTGATATAGTTCTATGTGTTTTCATTTTCTACATAAGAAAGACAAATTAACTCTCATTTTAAGTAATTAAATTAAATATCTAATTTCAATTTGTCTTCCTATTTATTTTTATTTATTAAAATTTGAAATTGATTTTCAACATTGATTTTTATATTTTATTTTTTATTTGTTTGAATTTGCATACAAACCATGTTCTGATAGTTTTCAAACTACTTAGTTGCTATTACAACTAGTTATATGGTGCTCTATTTATAATCCTTGTATATTATTTATAAACATCATTGCATGAGGGGATTTCCCTAATAATCATCTATTATACATAGCTAAACATATACTTTAGTTTCTATGTACCTCACAATATTTAGGAAATGCCTAAGATTTCCATTTTTTATTGATCCTTAAGAAGCCATCCATCCATCAAATTATGTAGTGCACTAGTTAGTGATTAGCACTGAGAATTTACACTCATATTACCCTTGAAATAGGTTTAATGGGATATGGGAATAATATTTCGTCCATAGTTAATACTCTAAAATATTAAGCTAACACTATCCAACAGACAAACAAGTATCTTTGAAAGCATACAAATCAATCGCATCCTTTTAAGACATCTACCTGATCTTCATTTTAAAAAAATAGCTAGAAAAAATTGTTAAAATTCTAATTTGTTTTTTACTATTGTATTATGTATTACAAACTATATCATATAACATCACCAAATTTATATGTGATGTGCTCTAAATACATTATCTGACATTAATATAGTTGTCTCTATGTGAAAAAACTATGTCGACTTGGATCAATATAGTCTACTAAGTTTACTCTCCCTCTACCTTTGTTTATTAGATTATATCAACCAAGAATGATACAATTTATTAAAACTACTGATAATTTTTCCTTAGAATCGAATACATCAACTATGCTTGATATACATTTTCCATTGACATTTTAGTCTATCATAACTACATTGACTAAGATTGATCTAGTTATATTCTTCTATTTCAACCTATGTAACTACATCGACCAATATTGATACAATACATTTCATGTTCTTGATATTGTTAAATTTTCTTAGACTTAACTACATCAACTAGGCTCTATATAGTTATCCCTCACATTATTGTTACATGATTACATTGACCATGGCCAATATAACACATTTTATAATTCCCTGAGTTATCCAATAACATTAATTTCTTGTAATCAATCACATACCATCATGAAATCACATATTATAATCTTCCTTAATAATATTAACCCATTTATATTTTACATGGGTTAATATTTCCTTCCTACTTTTACCACTAATGATGACCATAACTCATGGTGAAACTACTCCCAATAACCATCTTGATCTATTACTTGTAACATGGTGAAAATCACTCAAAATGATGATCTAGATAATTCCTATATCTTCAAAAATCTATATGACAATACCATTTATACTCCTAATATGAATGACACTTTATCCAAATTTCCCTACTTCACTATTGGAGCTATTGATACCAACTTGGGAAATCCCCCTTGGGAATCCTCCTATTACTAACCTAGGGAATACTCATATTACTAATACAGGGACTCCACCCCATTATAATATTCAAAATCCACCTATTGATATAACCCTAATTCTTTCATAAATGATTCAACAAATGAATTTTATGAAAATAACTAAAAGATCTTAGATGCTCCAAATAAAAAGTCATATCTTAAAAATGGCAATTCAACCTCCCATCATCATGCTCAACATAATAATATTTTTTTTTCTTCTCTTTGAGATTACAATAAGAACATCATTCCTCAACTTATTTTACATAAAAAATGCTTCAACATATTCAAAAGGAACCTTTATCTCCCTTTATTGTATCTATAGATATTTGAAACATTTCTCCAATTATTACATATGATGGGACTAAGTATTTATCTCTTTTCCTTTAATATTTTGGTAATATTTACAAGTAATGGGTCTAAATAAACACCTTCACTACTAATAAACTTATTTTCAAAAGATTTATAGGAGATGATCTAGAATGGTATAACCAATTCCCTTAATATTCCATTTTACGACTAAAATATTTAGGCAATACTCTAATTAAGTAATTTCAACACACCAACTTTCCAAAAAATAGCCTTAGCCATTTCATCAATGACAATATATTATATAAAAAATATTCTCACACCTTTAAAAAATGATGGAAATCATTATCACATAAATTACATCATAACATGAGCGATCACAATATTTTTAAACTTTTAATCACTACCCTTCAACATTATCTTCAATACAAGGTTCATAATTTCTATCCATAAACCCTAGAATATCATTTTAATCAAGATAAAATAAAATATGTTCTCATGACTAAATTTTAACCTTTTCATAGGTTCATCAAGGTTTCTCTCCAAACTTCAACCATGAAATCAACATTATCACTTCTAAATCTAAGCTTTCTCAAACCAAAATAGGATAAAACCAATCATTTATTCATAATCCCTCCCACATAGCATTGACCATGTCACAAATTAGGAAGTTATTACCTCCATATAAAACTTTCATTTAAACTACTAGCATTCCTCCCTCATGGTATGATACTAAAAAAATTTGTTGGTTCCATTTCAATGTTGGTCACTCTCATGAAACATGTCATGCTCTTACAATTTTTTTGGTTTCCTTCATGATAGGAGATGATTTTTATCATGATAACATGATAAATAATTTTCATACTAAGTACATTGAATCTTCTCAAAAGATATATTTTTTCAAATATACCAATTAAAAATCTCAAAAACTACCTTCTAATCCCAATACATGACATCCAAATAAAAATGTATGTATTATTGATGCTAACTATGACTAATATTATACTAATTATCAGTATATTAATGTGGCTAAATTCAATTATCATCATAATCATGCTCTCAAAGATCCTATAACTAAATCCTTCCATCGATGAAAGACTTTTTAGAGATACTACAACTACTCCTCTATCATCTTCAAAACCAGCCACCAGTGATCAGTTGTCCCCACACATGAAACCTCAAACTTGCTATATTATTCCTCTAAACAACACCACATATAATCAACCTAAGCCTTATGATAATTCCTCTTTCAAATCTCATTATAATTTTATATATAAACTTAACTCTATTCCTTGAAAAATTCCACTCATGAAATTAGTTAGAACTTCTCTTTATCATCACATGTTCTTTATGTAACAAATGCAATTATAGTCATCTAAAATGTCATTTTAGTGTAATGAGTGTCATTTGAGACCACATTATCCTTATCTTAGCCTTATAACTATCTTAGGTCCTCTATTGATCACTTTCCATATTTTGTGTGAGTCTAACCCATTCCCAAATATACCAAAAAAACACTAATCCTTCACTTAGTCACCCTGGTCACTTTTTCACCTCTTCTTACCACTTAGACATTAGTGCATCCCTTTAGATAGTAACACATGATGCTATTGGATAAGGGAAAGGTTTATTTTCCACTAGCTCTTTTCATCCCCAATGAATATCTTTCTATTTCTCAAAGCATCTAAGGTCAACTTAGACCCATTTCATGTATCAAAAAGGACCATCATTCTATATATAGATAAATTTCATTAATTTATCCCTAGGTGGAATATTAGATGCAAATACTCATAAATAAACTCAAAAATAGTTGTGGAAATCAAGGTCATTATTCCCTATTCTACCCTACTTCTGCATCCACCCATCTATAGTAGCCTAGAACTCATATTACTTAGATTTCTAATCTCAAATCACATTCAAATAATTCAAACCAACATTCATACTATCATTCACTTGAACTTTCACTACCACTTATATTGGGAGAACTACATCAAACTTGATCCCCTTTCAAGGTATTGGTATATAGGCAATACTCAACACATGGGGTGTTGAGGTCATGTCCATCCTACGCTATTAATCCCACTCTTTTTGTAAGTATGCTCCTCAAATACCCTAAAAAACATGGAGGCATAAGGTTTCAAATTGAAATAAATCAAAAGTAGGGAACAAAAAATGATCCAACATTCAATCACATAGGCACATGCTTATCAGAACTAGGTGAAGGTTGACCTAGAAATTTACTATATCTAATTCATAGGGATGTTATACTTATACATAGCTATTATAAGTTTCTCAATTTTTAGTTTAGATCCTTTAATCATGATTATCATGATGTAATCCATTTTCCACTTTTTGGCATAAAGTTTGGTGGTTTATCTTTCATGTTAATTACTTTCCATTTGTATAATGATGCACATGTATGTTACTCATCTCATGGATCACATTAAAACTAAATTTACCTCATACATTGGTCCACCCCGACTTGAGCCCCCCTTATATGGAGAAAATTATTGAATAGTCATTTTTGAGTGTCCTCTTGTAATTAATCAATTATAGCGAGCTCAAAGGACTCTTTTTGTTCCTCCTCCACTAAACCAATTGACTACATTCACTCATATCCCACCTCTACTAATCACCATTATAAAATAGTAGATCTTATGATTTGATTTGTTACTAGATAAAATTATATTCCTCCTCAACCTATATAAGATCAACGTAATCCCACAATCCCTCCTCATTCCCAACACCATATAATAAGACCTAAGGATTAACACAAAACATATGATATTTTGAATCAATTGAGAAATAAACTAGATAAGATTTATATATTGGAATTACTTAAAAAGGTAACCATATTAAAATATATTCTTTTTCAAAAATTCAATCATACATATTTGCCTCTTGATATAAATCCATATTATTTTACATCTATCATGAGAATTATGAAGGACTTTGAAGATGTTATATATTTTAGCAATGAGTATTTGCCCTCATAGACAATTATCGATCATAATATACCACTCTTTATCCAAGAAAAAATTAAAACCACCAATATCAAGTGAGTTTTAATTGACATTGTTTTGGGTTTAACATATGAAACCTCACATTTTTATAGACTATGGGGATTGATATAGCATCCATTCAGAAGACATATAATAACATTTAAGATTTTGATGACATTCCCTGATAGGCATTGGGTTATATTACAATAGATATCATGGTTGGGTCAAAAACCCTATCCATATAGTTTTAGGTGATGCCTAATCATCTACATTACAATTTATTACTTGGGAGACCTTGGATACATGCCAGGAAGTTCATCCCCTCTACCTTACATAGAAGTGTCAAGTTTTTACACTATGGATATTTATACACTTGCCTAGTTGATAATCAACCATTTATATATTATAACACTACTAAGCCTAATTCCTAGAGCATATATTCATATGGGATATCTCATTTTCTCATAAAGTCCCTACCTCATATCATTCCTAGAGAATAGATGCAAACATATGAGACTAGGGAATCTATCACCACTAGTCTCGCACCAATTCTAGATCCTCCTTTAACACCATTATCTTCACCCATGATGGATAATGATCCTCCTAAAACATAGTTATCCCTAGTCATGGTGGTTGATGATATTCACATAACACAGTTATCATTACTTGTTAACTCATAGGAAGTATACATTATAAACTTAGATACATATTAGAAGACCACCATAGAGGATAATATAACACCCATTGGTGGTTGATGATATTCACATAACACAGTTACCATTACTTGTTAACTCATAGGAAGTATACATTATAAACTTAGATACATATTAGAAGACCACCATAGAGGATAATATAACACCCATGAACATAGATTATTATCTATATGGACTGAGCTTCACACCAGTATCCTAGAGAGTAAATAGATGATTCTAAGGCACTCATCCCATTACCTACATAAACATCACCACTTGTTCAAACTTACATAAATACATGCCCAGACACTCACTTGTAGTTAGAGGAAAATTCTTCTATACACTCAATACATATGGTTACATATATAGATATTGGCTAGTAATATAGATTCAGGAAAGCATTATATAAAATAGACCACACCATATTTTATAGATTTAATTGATAGAGGATTGATGGAACTACCCATAGTTCACCATAGATCCACAAGCATATTATCACAATAGGATCATAAACCCTTTTTTCATTTTCATAGGATTATTAGGCATGATATAGATACATGCTAAAAATTATAATAGAAAATGAATAAATTCAAGGCTAAAGGCACTATCTAGAATACACAACCTCTACCTCCACTAGTACATGCACCATGATGAAATATTCATTGACATAATCATTTATAGAGTGATCCATTGACTATTCAAGATTTTATCAATGACCAATACATCCCTTATGTTCTTATAGATGAGGATTCTGATCCCAACACTTATACATTAGAATTATTATAGCACATAGGACATCATGATACTAAGCTAGAACATGTTATATATTTCTAGGACTCATTATGACATATCACACTCCTATTTGGATGTGTACATAGGTGGTCAACACAATACTATTCATCATGATCACAAGCACTCATATACAAGTTACATTTGGTAATACATGGCTACAAGTGATGGATGCCATAGTCAATCAGATAGATAGATCTTTGACTTTAAATTGTGATGGACACATAGTTCACATCTTAAATGATTACCTCATTTATAATAACAAGTTTAATATAGACATTTGGTGCTCCAATGTGTTTTATCCTTGGACTACATGGGAGGCTTATTACATAGTAGAGTAATGTGTTATTTATATGCATATAAACTATACTAAAACCAAGGATAATGCTATACTTTTATAATAACATGTTATGATGATCATGATGATGATGATTTATTTGATTTTGGGTAGATTAAGTATCTAAGATTGGATGAAATCCCACCAGATCTTCCATTTCACTATCCACATCATATGGATATGCTTCTAGGTCTATAGAATCACTAAATTTCATGTGTATATAATATCATTTACTTACACATTACTTGTACATAGTTTCATTTTAATATTACTTGTAAAAAATTTCATTTTCATATTGCTTATACATAACTTACACTTATAAAATAAAAAAACAATATAATATGTTCAAAATTTTTTTTTTAAAAAAACATTCAAATATTACTTAGAAAATACAAATTCTAGATTGTTTGCATTTCCATGTTTACATTCCTTCTATTTTATATGTACTACATATTTTATCTATGTTAGTGTATTTAGTTTTATCGTATATACATGCTTCACTTTTTATCTTCGAGTGTTTACACATCACTACATGACATAAGTCCATCATACAGATCCATATTTGCTATTATTCACCCATTGGGAGACCATACACATATACACAAATTCAACATTGACATATCAACCCATTAGAGGCATCATAATACATAAATTCTAGTTTACTATGTTAAATAATTCTATACTACACTCACTATTTGCTAACTACCACTGCATAGATTCAACTTATGCACATCTTTGATTTTATGTGTATTTATATGAATGTTAATGCATACTTTAATTTAGAGCTTTCTTAGTTTAGATTTGATTATGTCTCTTTGATTCTAAATTTATTCAAGGGAATTTTATTATGTCATTTATATAAATCTAAGGTACTTCCTTAATTGTATATATGATTTTTACATGTGCCCATATCCTTTTGTGTGCTTTCTTGATTGTGTATGCAAATATTTGAACGTGTCCTTTCATGTGGATCTAAGGAAACCTTGATTACTCTTTGTGTATGTGGACATTTGAACATGTTCTTATATGTGTTACTTTCAAAAAATTAGTGGCATGTGTCCATGTCCCTTGTATCATGGCCCCTTGGCTTACTTTATATGCCTCATGTGTTTGTATGTATGCTTTCATGCATGCACCATGACCATGACACTTGTCTCTTATTTGTTACATTCAGATCAATTTACAATTCCATGAGGGACTTTATGCATCTCCCCTTCCTCCTTGGGTGCCTTGATCAAAATCATGAACCATTCCCCTAGGTAGTTACTTAGATTATATTTATATTTATTGTTCATATACATGCTTACATTATTTTATCTATATTGATAACCTTGTAAATGGTAGATATAATATACATTGTACATTACTAACTTATGCTCATACTATTTTACATTTTGATGTCATGTGTCAAGTAGGTGTTGAGTATTCTATTATTATAGAGATATTGGAGGTTGTCCCTTTAAAGTGGAATTCTGGATTTATTCCTTCTTAAAGGAGTATTGTATGGTGTTGCCCTACCATAAGGGTATTATTCTATTTCTACATATATTGAATATTTGGGCATCTTGGTCCGCCAATATATATTATGTTGTGTTTATCTACATTATATTCTAAATATTTAAAATTATTATAAGTGTGGATCATAAAAAGTGGTATTAAAGCATTGATTTGGATAAATATTGTGGGTGAAACCCTTATTTTTGAAAATCACTTATATCTTTTAATATGTTGTGATTTTTCCATTTTTACTAGAGTTGGAGAATATTTTAAGGAATCCATAATAAAAAAATAAAGGTTTTATGATTAGTTTTGAGGGATATATTGTTATTTTAGGGTTTTTAATAACTTTATCTTATTTATAGACATTTTAAGATTTATCTATGAAATTTCTACTGATTAATTGAGTTATCAATAGAAATTTTTTAAATGAGTTATCATATCATATATCTTTTTTTGATATGTTTTAAGTGAGTTATAACATTTATATTATTTTTCATATATTCTCACTACACGCTTAATATTTTAGAATTTTTACACCAGATTTTCAATGAAGTTTCAATATCATGTAAGAAAGCTACAATCAAAATTGTGGACTATTGTGATCAGTTTGGCATGATTTATTAAAATGTTAGGGTTTTTTCATTATAAAAGATTAAAATAAGAGGACTAGAGATATACTAGTGGGTATATAAAATATTGTATTAGATTTACAAAATACGTTAGGTAAGTATGGGAAGGTGAAAAATGAGGATGAAAATACTTATGATGGAAATGAAGTTATAGATGATGCATAAGGAAAGGTTGACGATCATGATGTGGAAGTTGGGGAATACAATGATAATGTGAATGTAGAAGATGAAAAAGAAGTAGAATAAAATTATAAAAATGAGGAAGATAAAGTGGGTGATGATGAAGAATAAAAAATGAAGCATAATGATGATGATGATGAAGAGGCTATAGATGGTTCATAAGGAGAGGTCAAGGATCTTGAAGAGGAAGAATAATAATTGGATTATAAGGGTTATAATAGTTTATCTCTAAAATAATCATATCTAATATTTCAATTTCATGGATGCATTCAAAATGATAAGGTCATTGAGTTCATAAACCCTAACAACAAGTATAACTTCATCAACATGGACATGACTCAACATCTACATGTTAAAGTAAATAATATCAAAGAGGCTCAAGTATATGGTAATAATATTCAAGTTTTAAAATAATTGAAGCTTACTATGGAGAAATATTTTCTTTATTCTAATTTTTATGCCTTGGATATGGATGGTGAGGACATGGTTCTTGGATATCCTTGGTTAGAGTCTTTGAGAATAATAAATATTAATGTACAATTTTTTTTTTGAATTTTTGGTATAAGAAAATTAAGGTTAATTTACATGATATCATAGTTGGAAAGGCATAAAAAAATCAAGGTATATCATTAGGATGAAGTTTAATATGGTGAAGAAGAGTGTTTCTATCTAATTTTCACTTTTTCCTTAGTGTGAAAAGAAAGAAACTAATAAAGGAGTTTGTAGAAGAATACATGTTGAATGTGCACATGTTGAATCCAGATGATTGTGGAGAAATCCTCTTTGGCTTGGGAGGAATTACCTACAAATAAGAAAGCACTACTACAAAAATTATTTGTTAGACAAGTAGATGGGTGGATTGCCTAGCATGAGCTAGATCCTAGAAGTGAAAGCTTTCTAGGAGTTTGTCAATCCACCTGCTTTAAAAACTTAAGTTGAAATTATAAAATAAATGTGCTTAAATTAAATTATATAAAAAATAAAATAAAAAAAATAAAAAAATAACTAAAATTAATGCAAAAAATTTTGTTAAGAATTTTATTAAATAATAAAGCAACTTAATGCTAAAACTAGTCAAGTCAAAATTGTAGTTTTAGTTTGAGTTGGCCTTGTGACAAAGGCCAAGAAATGGTGGTTTGGTTGGGGTTGGTAAATTAGTAAATTATGGTAATAAATCAAAGGGATAAAGGTCAATATGGTAGGGATCCAAAGAGATAAGTATGGTAAAGATGGCAAAGGTGTGAGTTGGTGAAAAGGGTGATAATGGCAAAGGGGTAAATGGGGAAAATGGATAAGAATGGTAAATGGGAAAAAGGGGTAGGAGAGAAAGGAGGTGGATGAAGAAGACCAAAGGAGAATAAAAGGAAGAAATACAAGAAATTAAATAAATAACAAGGTTACCTCATGCTTATTGAAGATTGAATATGGCTGATGAGGATGGTGTTGTTGATTAAGATGACTTGCAATTTTGGTAGAGCTTTGTTCCTTTCAATTTTTTTCCTCCAAGATGATGAGTGAACTCCTTGAAAAATGCTTCCAAACCTAAAATATGATAGTTTTTCTAACCAAAAACCAACTTAACCATGGGTGAAGGGGGAGGGTCATATTTATAGCATTTGATGTCAAGAAACATGCCAAAGGAGTGGAATAGTGAAATGTGGCACCATTTTCCATGTGGGCTCATAAGTGGTCATGAAAGATAAGGGGGTGAGATTCCAACTTAGCTAATAGGTCTCCCACTTGGCTGGTTTGTCTCCCAACTTTATAAAGAGTCCAAAATGTAGTGGGAATCATGCACATGGGTCCAAAATAATTTCCACCACTCACTTATATCTTCTATCTAAGTTAACCATGAAATTTGGCACCATTTTACAAGTGGGATCATAAGTGGTCATGAAAGACAAGGGGGTAAGATTCCCACTTAGCTAATAGGTATCCCTCTTGGTTTGTTTATCTCCTAACTTGATAAAGAGTCCAAAATGGAGTGGGAATCATGCACATGGGATCATATGGGTCAAAAATACTTTCCACCACTCCCTTCTATCTTTTGTCTATGTACCCCATGAAATGTTGTAGCATTTTCCATGTGGGATCATAAGTGGTCATGAAAGATAAGGGGGTGAGATTACCACTTAGCTAATAGGTATACCACTTTGTTGGTTTGTATCCCAACTTGATAAAGAGTCTAAAATAGAGTGAGAATCATGCACATGGGCTCATATGGGCCCAAAATAATTTCCACCACTCAACTCCATATTTTGGCTAAGTTACCTATGAATTTTGGCACCATTCTCCATACATGAGGATAAAAACACATGTTAAATGATGGTCCCATAAGGAAAAATACACCATCATTCAAAGGAGGGACCCTTTGGTACTTAATGATGTCATTAAGTACCTTAGAGGAGGGTCCTAGGTGGGGTATGATTTCCCACTTCAAGCCACCTCACTTCTAAGCCATGTCACTTACCATATCACCTTCCATGTCACTTTCCATGTTACTTGCCATGTCGCATGCCATGTCACATGCCATGTCATCATGAATAGTGATGGTGGGTCTAATGGTGAATAGTGATAGTGAATAGTACTCTCAAATAGTACTTTTGAATAATGATTTGGTTATGTTAAGAGTGGTTTGTTAATGGTTAACAAGGTTTAAGGGGTATTGAGGCATTTAGCCATTGAAAAATTTAAGTGTGTAGTTTTCTAGTGTCTATATTTTACACCTATTTGTTATGCATCTATGAATTAACAAGCTACAAAACAAAAATAGTGTTAGGATTGTGGAGCTAAAAGCTTCACTGATGCAAACAGGAGAGGAGGTTGCTGAAGGTTGCTGAGTTGCAGAAGAAGTTGGGGTCGGTCTGATCAGCCGACGTCGGCGGGATAGCACAGAGAAGCAACCGACGTCGGTCATATATCAGCCGACGTCGGTCACCTCCAGGCGGACAGGGACTGGCGTCAGTCGCCTGTGTGGTTCGACTGCGAGCTATTTACGGGCAGTTAGCTAACGAACCAAGAGTTTGCATGATGAGTGCTAATTTTAGACTCATAGCTGCGGATCTAATTATTGTAATTAGATGTCTAATCATTGTTTGGATGAGATCTATATAATAGACTCATGGTTGTATTGGAAAAGTGTGCTAGGGAGTAAGAGAGCATAATTATAAGCTCCTTCTGTGTGTGAGGTAGAGCTATGGTGCGTTCCTCCTAGTGCCACAGTACCAGGTGTGTTGGTGCTGGATTGGAGAGCCAGCTGGGTTCTTCAAGAGTGTAGGATCTTGGTCACAGTTGCATGGCCTATATAGGAGATCTACATGGTAAGTAAGATCGTTGATCTACAGGTGTATGTGTGTGCAAGGTCGAGGTTCACAGGGGATTAGAACCATTGCTTGATTTGCAGGTGTGCAAGGTCATACAGACAGCAACACTACAGGGAGCAGTATCAGGCATGATCTACTTGGAGTACAGGTGTGTACTCGGATAGAGCAAGAGGAAGGCAAGGGAGTTCCTTCCATAAGTATGGTCTGTTGAATTGCAGGTTGTTGTAGATTCATGGGAGATCTACTTGAAGTACCTTGAGTACTTGTGGAGCACGTGGAGTGCTTGTGGAGTGCGTGGAGCACTTGTGGTGTGCGTGGAGCACG
The DNA here is from genome assembly GCA_037957365.1 of Torreya grandis. Classification (NCBI taxonomy): domain Eukaryota; kingdom Viridiplantae; phylum Streptophyta; class Pinopsida; order Cupressales; family Taxaceae; genus Torreya; species Torreya grandis. The sequence continues at coordinate 238,502 of JARHVA010008474.1, read as the reverse complement.
GGAGGTGAACACCAACTCTGTATTTGAGTTGGGTGTTGGGACCTGTGAGAGGGAGAGCTTTGGGGAGAAGAATTACTGTTCACTTGAGGCGTGGGAAACCTCTGTAAGGTGGTGGAGAAGAAGTGGCATCTTCTTTATTGTATTCTTTTCTGTATAAAGTGTTAATACAATTTGGTATTGTCTCTCATATCATGTGTTATTCTGAATTCTAGTTACTTGGTGAATCTGGTTAATTTCCGCATATTAAGTTGCTTGGTTTGGTAATCAAATTGTGTGCTTCCGGTGTACATCCTCCCAACAAATAGATCACTTAGTTGAAGGTCAGGATCCCTCCAATATTGGAGGAGGTTTTCCCCCTCAAACTAGGAGTTGATGAGGAAAATCAAAGTTAGATACCTATTTAATAAGAGGTTGGTATAGAAGAGATGGGGAATTTTAAATGCAAACGTACACACACAATGTGACTATGTGTGATGGCCAAGATCACACATGAATGAAATTTTCTAATGTTCATAAAATAAGGGTCAAATTATAAGAGACAAGTGACTAATGTACCATGTGATCACAATTACAATTGGGCACATTGTTAGTTTCTTATACAAGGTCAATGTTATTCACAAGTATCCAATCTAGGAGTGGTCCCTTGAAAAACACAAATGGTCTGGTTGTGCACTAGGTGGTGTAAATTTTAATGTTTAACATGGAAATATTGGTCAGTGTGGTCTAAAATACCAAGGCAAGGTTGTCACAACAATATGCAACAATTCAGGTCAAAATGACCAACGTCAAGGTGGAAAAAGGTGAATGGGTGGAAATGGGTTGGTAGGGGTGGTTGAGCTAATGCACTAGGTTAAATTGATGTTTCTTACATATTTATATGGACAAGATATCAAAAAAAAACTTCAAGCCCAATGTATTTCTCTAGTGGAGTTTAGATGGGTTGCCCCAATGTGATATACCACATAGATTTAGGTTGATAGTTTCGTAATGGAGAAGGGTCATGGTGTAGATTGGTGAATAGTCACCATAACAATCTCACATGCATTAGGAGGAAAAAATATTGATGGATAAGGTAGGATAAATAAGTGGGTAAAAAAAAGATAAGCACCATAAATGTCTTATGCTTGAGCTAAGCCAAAGAAGAGGTGCCTTCATGAGGAGGTTACACCTTATAAAATTATGTGAGGGTATAAGCATAGTGATGGAATCTATCACTACAAGCTATGTTTTAGGAGATGGACATATGTTAGGATATGCATAGTCTTATTGGTGAAAGGTCATCATTTTTATGAGTCAAGTTTTAAGGGTAGTAGCAAAGTGATGACCTAAAAATAATTTCTTTGATGGTCAAGTAGATTCTATGACATATAAAATTAGTAATGTTGTGAGTGATAGAGGATGGACTATGCCTTACTTAAGATCTTCATAGCTAGTATAGGCAAAAGGTGTCCATGTTTTCATCATTTGTTCCATTAACTTGGAACCAATGACTTTAGGTTCCACTCAGAATAGACACTGTTAGTAGGGAGCCATGTGGCCCGGGTTATTGAGTATATAGTTAGATAAGATGGGGGTGTTTCTACTATGACAAGCATTTGAAATCTATCACTACCAACAATAGTGGTAGTTTTGAATACATGACCATTGTAGTAGCCCATGGTTGGAAGCTAATTTACATCAACTAGGGCAAAGGTGACAATGATGCAAAACACTACCAGGCCCATAAAGACTATAAGATGATAACGTAAGTAAAGACATCAAATGAAGATTAGATGATAAGGGTGACAAAAAGACACCATGATGGTTCATAATAACTTTATCGAGATGAACAATTAGATCAAGGGTGATGTGTCCATTTAAAAAGGTAAGTAGACATGAAAATTTCAAGTAGGAAGACTATTCAAGAGAATCAATGATGTCATAGGACCATTTCCATTGGTAGAATGGATAATCATGTTAGTGAGGAAGAATGGTTAGGTATTTAATTTAAATAATCATTCTAAGGATGAATGTCTATCATTAAGTTATTTTGGTTTTTCAAGTTAGAGAGTGTAGATAACTACATAAGGTTAAATATGGAAAATAATGGGAACAATGGTGAAGATATTCATCAACCACTATGACCTAAAATAATCAATATGGTGAATGTGTGTATCTACTAGATAATGCAACATGTAATGGTGATAATGAAAGTAATATTAGACCAACAACAAGAGGAAAGACACCCACAACCTAAGCTTGAGCCTACATTCTTACCTCATCAATAGTGAAGAAGGTGAGAATTTCACTGTGTAAGATGTAGGGATGGAGAACATGACCATTGACCTGTCTATGGAGGGAACCCTCACTATCTAAGGGGATGTGCATTCAGGTAACAAGAGGTGGTACCTATGAAAGTAAAACAACTAGAGTAAAGGGATGTAATGTCTACAATGATCGAGTAGGGTGAAATACCCATAGCATAATATCATTCTCACCCTATGTAGATGAATGTGGAAGAGGAGAATAGAGTATGCCCTTTAGTGGCTACCGATACAAGGAATGTTATGTATGTTAGTTCAAGGAGAAATCAGGTATAAGGATGGATGAACATAAATTCAAAGTCACCATATAATAAACCTAATGATTAGGTGGGAAAATAATGTATGTAAATGTCTTAGGTGAGGTGTGTATAGTTTGATAACTTTGTATGTGTCATGTAACTCCTCGTACCCTAAATAAAATATTGTGCAGTTCACTATAAACATGTATAAAATATGTTGGATTGCATTGTTTGAATGTTATTATGCTTATGGCTATGGGGATACTCATGAATACTATGGTTATGGTTATGATTTTTATGGTTATGGCTGTTGTAATCTCACTTAAGGTAAAGTAAATGTGGTAAGGCAATGAACAAAACTAATGGTAAAGTGAAGAATATAATCAAGATACAAATTTTATAATGAAAATATCAACTAAGCACATTAGGATGAGAAGAGGGCATGATGTTTCTTCTATGAAAATGACTGAAAATAGGCTCGAAGTGGGCTTGGATTAATGAATATAAGCCTTGCAGATGCATTGTATGGGCATGCTTTCAAGGCTAAAAAATGTTGTGTTGATAACACTCTGTTAAGTACACTCAAAATTTGTAGAGGGTTTAAAGGTTGAAGAGGTTATGGATAGGGAAAAGGGAGTAGTTGGAGAGGTAAAAAAGGAGGACCTATGCTCAACAAATAAATATATTGAAGGAAGAAATAGATGTCTTGAAGCAGTGATCCTAATAGGATTTCATGCATTAAAGTAAGAAAGAAGAGGACATGATGAAGAAAACATGTATATGCATTTATAATTAATGTGACTAGTGACTGCGCTCTAATGAGTGAGAAGCTAGAGTGCTAATGGGAGAAAATAAAAGAGATCTAACAAGGGATGAGGTGAAGGTAGACTAGGAGATGAATGAAGAGATAGGTAGAGGAGACAATGAGGTCACAGATAAATATAAAGATGGAAAATAGTAGAGGGAACCAAGCATGGATATGGAGGAGGACAAAAGGAAGGTTGGGAAGAATAAGGAATGTCATCAAGGTAGATGAGAAAAATGAAATTAAATGGAGAAAAGAGAAGAAAAATAAAAGGTAGAAGATGGGGGTTTGAGTAATGTACTAAAAAATGATAGATTGGATAATTGAAAAGGATGGGGAGAGAAGTATAACAATCATGAAGGGTAAGAGGAGGATGAGAAATATGATAGGCCATGATAGAATTGAAAATATCTCTAAAAGAGACCAAAGAGAAAATAGTTTGGTGATGAGAATGAAAAACAAGGGAATACATGGAAGAAAAGGAAACACGAGGAAAAATAAGTGAAATGAGGATACAAAAATGATGATAAGAGAGTGAAGAAGCAGGTGATGACATGAACAAGTAAGCATGGATGATGATAATCAAGGAGAGGAATAATGAAGTAAATTATATGGTGGTTTTGGAGATGGGAATGGGATGGAGAATGGGAAAGGGGTTAAGAAAAATGAGGGGAAGCAAATGATGGGTGGATAAGAAGTTGAAGAGACAAGGTATGTGTTAATCAGCTTGTTAGAAGAGATTGATAAGCTAAATGGGTGATTAGAAGATATTAACAAGCCAAAAAGTGGTGAGGTGGTGAATAAATAGGGGAACACAATGAAAGGGAATGGGATGAAAATAAAGGATGAAGATCAAGGATGATAAGAATAAAAAAGAAGAATTGAATCAGGGATATAAAGCACAGACACTCACATAGATGCAAAAGATAAGTGAGTACTGAGATGGAAAGAGGAAAAGGGGAATGAAAAGTGAAAAGGGATAGAATTGATAAGAAGAAAAAGGAAATTCTGGAAGGCTTCTCAAAGGATAAAGACCTAGTTAGAAGCTAGTTATGGAGGAAAAAAATGGAAAAGGTGGGACAAATGGAAAATTGAGAGAGTGGTGGCACACATAAGAAAGAAAAAGGATGGTAGAAGAAACAAAAGAAATAAAAAACATGCCAAATTAAAAAGATGGGAAAGAGGAAAGAAAGAATTGAGAATTGGAATAAAGGTGGTTTAGAAGTAGTGGAAGAGAAGTAAGAAGGTGGTAGCAAAGAAAAGGAGGTAAAAGTGTCTATCAGTGTGCAAAGGAATAGGATGATGTGAAATTAGTGAGGAAAAGAGAGTGAGGAAGAGGGTATGATAGGTTGTCAAGGGTGAGGGGAAAGGATGAGGATGGTGGGATAAGACAAAGGGGATAAAGGGCAAGGTTTGTAAGAAGTGGAGAGAGGGATTAAAAAACATGAAAAGTGGGTGGGGGAGCGAGCCATGAAGTATGCACAAAGAAAGGTGATGGGGAGGTTGATAAAGTAGAGGAGATGGTGGATTTATGGGAGATTAGAGGGGCTAATGAGGAAGGATATCAATCTTTGTGTTAAAAGAGATTGACAAGCTAAAAAAGTGGTTAAAAGAGATTGACAAGCTGAAGGGAGGGAGGTGGTGAAGAGAAAGGTGGAGAAGTGGAGGAAAATATATTAGGTGAGAAGGGAAAATAAAATAAAGGATGTGACTGAGCTAACCTCAGTAACTGAGTACATAGTCCAAAAATACTTTAGGTCGATGTAGTTTTCCCAATAATGGGGGGAAAATAAAGAGGAATTATTAGATGATGTTAAAATATAAGGATGCTAGGAATTATCCAAAGATTCCTTGACATAGGATGCCATAAGAAAAAGGGAGCTATTAGCAATGGAAATTAATCAGAATAAAAAGGGGATGGTGATTAGTTGTTAGTGGTCAAGCTATGTTTAAGTCAATTATCACCTAACATAGTCCATGGACATCAGGCCAATGTAGTTCAATAAGGGTTGGGTGAATGGTGTTCAAATTGGTTGCCCAAATTTGATTGACCACATGGTTTGGTTTAGTTTAAGGTTTGTAAAGAAAGTGTGTGCATTGAAGGCAAGTTGAGGTTGTGAGAAAGGTATCCCTAGAAGGTGGGTTGATTGACATTAATGTTATTATGATTTCACTTATGGATTGGGTGGATGATAGCAGTGGCACATAATTAGGTTAGATAACCATACTAGATGAAAAATTATGAGACATGAGTCTAATAGAATACATGACTCAATGATGAGAGAATAAGAAATCAGGTATAATGACTATTTTTTGATAAGGACAAAACAAAACCCAAAGTTGGATTGGCTTTAAGGAACATATCCTTTATAATACTTCACATTAGCATGATTTGGTTGATAAAACAATTTTCTTGATAATAGTGTGTTAAGTAAGCTCTAAATCCCCTGATTTATTGATAGTATACAGGGAAGATGGGTAATAAGTGGTATGAAGGATAATGGGTGATGTGTATGGTAACCTTATGTGGGTTAGTTTTCCCTTTTTATAGGTGTCCTAAGAATGGTAATAGATAAGTCCATGTCATATGCTAGATATAGATTGATCAATATGAGAAGTCTATCTGTGAAAGCCGATTATGGATTCTAACTTATTATGCTTCTTGAGAGCCAATTTTGGATTTAGCTTTTATTGTGGTAGTGGGTCTTTTATTTTATTTTTGTATATGGGAAGCTGATCAATGTGAGAAGCTTTCAAGAAATTGTTCTTATTTTGACAAAGTTAATTTATCCATCCCTTAACGGAGTGGTCTATGTTTATTGGCTTTGTTTAATGTTCTTGATAGCTATCCTTAAAAGGAGTAGTTTACCTTATATTTAGAAATTTTTATTTTATTTTTGAGTATTTGTCCTTCAAGGGAGTAGTCTATAATGCTTAAGATATTAACCCAAGTAATATTTTGGTATCTAAATTGTTTTTGGATTTGATGTTTTCAAACATGGACAAGTCTAATTAAGTTCAAAGGTTTACCATTACGAGGGAAAAATTTTAACATAAGAAGGTCAATGATATGTGAAGAGGTGTGGTTTTGAGAGACAATGACCATGGGATTCCATCTTATTAGAGATGAAAAGTATCCATGAGAACCATGCTATGGCTAGAGCCATGGTATCCATATTTAGGATTGGGCTATGGCTGTGACGGTTAATCACATGGTTCTTTTTTGCAATAAATTATCCTCAAAAAGAAAGGAGGAAGGTGGGTGAAGGTTATAATCTCATAATAATGGGATGAGTTTAAGTTAGACAAAAGGAGTGAATTTGATCCTTTTCTAATATAAAAATAGGCATAGATGAGAAGCATTGAGAGGATCAAGTTATGGTTTACCTTCGAGAGAGGATAAATGATAAGATCCTAATCCATACTTATGGGTAATGATGTAGGGTCCAAGCCAATTGAAATCAAAATTTTCTCATTTAATTTTCTCCATGTTGGTCACATGTTTTTATTTTAGGATGAGGTCTCCAATATTGAAGTCTTATTATTTGAGGTGCTTATTATAAGTGTGTTTTATATTCTCTTGATAGATATGGAGGTGGGTGAAGGATGCTAAACGATGCTCATCAAGTAGCTCAAGCTGAGCTAAATAATGTTGATGATAATATTATTTAGAAATAGGATCTTTAAAAGATATGTGAAGAGAGGAAATTTGGAATTCAAGAGGTAAGACTATCTCTACTCTAAATACTAGAGAGAAAGGTGTAGCACTCATATAGGTTCGAATGCTAGTATGATAGGACCATAAAATGAATGGGATGTGCAAGTGCCAATCTTAACCTAAAGCACTAATGAATTTGGTTAGTATTTTGTTAGAGGATTTTGCATGTCCATTTACTTGTGGATGGTAAGGTGAGGAAAAGCTTAAGTTGATGCCAATTTCATCACATAGACCTTGGACTTGCTTATTTTTGAAAGATTTGCCATTATTGGTGATGATCTTATGAGGAAAATTAAAGTAGAAGATGATATGATGGTTGATAAAGTCAACAATATTCTTTGATTTTGTCAAGATAAGAGGAATAGATTCTACCCACTTGGTGAAATATTCAATGGCTTTGATGATAAAGCTATGCTATTGCAAAGAATGGGGGTTGATTTCCTCAATGAGATCGAGCCCCCATTATGAGAAAGGCCAAAATTCCTTAGATACTTGGAGGCCTTCGGCTAGTGTATGATGTAAATTAGCATGCTATTGAAATTTAACACACTTTTTTGCATAACTACAACAATCTTGGTTAAGGTTGGGCCAATAGTAGCCAAGGTGAAGGCTACATTTAGTGATTGCGAGACCGCTAAAGTGTCCCCCATAGATCCCATCATGTATTTCCTTGATGACATGGGAAGCTTCATGGATACATAGGTAATGAAGAAGAAGACTTTGCAAACCATGTTTTTAAAGGATTCCTCCTAGTATGGTGTAATGAGAGGTACTCTAAATAAAGGTTCTTTGGGCATTCCTAGAGAGGTAGGGAGGAACGATGCCTAGGTTGAGGTAGTTAAAAGTTTGGTCATACCAAATGTTGGATGGGGATTCCTCCAAACTAAAAATGGTAAGGAGGTCAGACTGGTTATGAGAGGGTGGTAAAACAATGAATGGTGACAAATATTTTGGAATTGTAAGGTTGAAAAGGGATCTAGGAAGCAAGGCAAGCCATTGTATTAGTGAATTTATTGATAGATCGAGGAATAGATTGGACCAAGTAACGTTTGAATGATTATAATATTTTTTCAAATAAAAGTTTTCATTTTTGTAATACATCATTATTATATTGATAGGAGCCATTGACCTAGTTGACCATGAGCTAGAAATCACTAAAGACATTGATTATCTTAATTCCTAAGGCTAGAGTGGTTTGGAGAACTATGACTAGGAATTCATACTCCATATTCTTGGTGAATTCAAAATAAATTTTGAAGGATAGGGGAAGGGGTTAACCATCAAAGGGGATAAGGATGATGCCATCTCCCCCACCATGTTATCACTTTAACCCATCGAATAACATAGTCATTTAGTAAGTTATGTCTTTTTGGTAAAGAATAGCAATTGATTCATCTATAAATTCAAGAGGAGGAGGTAGGTGATCTGTTAAAGGTGCTTTAAAGAATTGGTTAGAAATGACTTTCCCTTTAATTTAATTTTTCTAAGGGAACTCAAGATCAAACTCTTCTAAGATCATAAGACACTTGGCCATATGCTAGTTTTGGTATGACTTATAATGCATGTACTTGAGTGGGTTGGTGTTGGTTATGACATAGGTTTTATAGTTAAGAAGGTAGTGGTGTAGTTTGGTGTCAATTAAATTCAAGGCTAAGAAAGGCTTCTCAATATGGGTATACCAAGTCTCTTTTTCTATAAGTGTGTGGCTAATGTAGTACACAACTTATTTTCTATGTTGTTCATCTTAGTGAGCCAACATTGCCCCTAGGGAATGGTTGATGGTAAAGATATATAGGTAAAAGGGGTGGTCATATTTAGGAGGGGTAAGGATAGGTGGTGACAAAAGGTACTATTTGAGTGATTCAAAGTATTTTTGAAAGCACTATTCCATTTGAAAGAGACATCCTTCTTTAGAAGGTGATGAAAAGGTTGACATTGATCTGAAAGCTAGGAAATGAAATGGTGAATAGATTGAAGCTTTCCCTATAGGATATGGATTTACTTAAGGTTGGTATGAGGAGACATATCCAAGATTGATTTGACCTTGGTAGGGTCTACTTTTATTCCTCGAAGGGAGATGATAAAGCCAAGAATATTTCTTGAAAAGACATCAAAAATAATTTTTTAGGGTTAAGTCTAACATGGATATGGATTTGGTAATCAAAGATAATGCCAAAAAATTTCAAATGATCTTTTTGAGATTTATATTTTCCAAAGAGATCATTGAAATAGTCCTCTATGATGGTGTGGATGAGGTCATGGCTCACTGGTAGGTTTCACCAGTGTTCTTTAACTTGAAAGGCATGACTTTATATTAAAAATTTCCCTAAGGGATGGTAAAGGTAGTTTTATGCTGATCTTCAGGAGTGATCAAGATATGATTGTAACTTGAAAATCCATCCATGAGAGATAACATCTCGTGGCTGGCTATAAGATCAATAAGTTGGTCAATACTAGGTAGAGGAAAGTCATCTTTGGGGTGGGTGAGGTTAATTTCATGAATTTATACATAAATGCATAGAACCCCAGTGTTTTTGGTGATAGGTACAATATTTGAGACCCATTGGGGGTAGTCAATGGGATGAATGAAGTTTACATATAGGAGATACTAAAGTTCATATTTGATGAGAAGGGCTATATGAGGATGCATGCATCAAAGTTTATATTTAATATGCTTGATGTAATGATGAATGACCATGTTATGGGTAGCAATGGTGGGGTCAATCTCAGGCATATCACTATAAGACCAAGTGAATACTGTGCTATAGTCTTGGAGGAAAGAGGAGAAATAATGAAGTTCTTTGACATTTAGTGATTGGCTCAATCTGAAAATGTAGGAGTTATTTGGAGTGCCCAATTTTATATCCATGGTGGATTAATTCAACATGGTTAAGATTTCAAGAGGAAGGGATTTATGGATTAAAGAATCTGGGGCACCAAAGTAGGTGAGAATAGAATCATCATCTTGATGTTAGATGGTATTGATGATAGAAGAATCATTTTCTACCATTTTAAAATGAATGAGAGGAAAAGTTTTAGTTTAGCCATCCTTTTGATAGGTTAGAGGGCCCAAACTAATAATATTGACTAAAAAAAGAAAAATTAGGGGGGATGATGTCAAAATATTCAAACTTCAAAGGAGGTTGGGTTGATGAGGGGGGTGTCTTCCTCGATGGTATCAATAGGTTTGGGTGAATTGGTGGGTTATTTAGGTGGTACAAACCTAAGGCCAAATAACTCATGAGGTTTTTGGGTTTTAGTAAAAGGTAAATCATGAGGTCCTTATTCATATCGACCAAGGTAAAATCCCTTCTAGGTTTACCTAATAAGGTATAATTTAGAAAATTATAGTTTTTCAAGGTAGAAAAAGTTAGAGGTGAATGGTCAAATGGAAGAGGTAGGGCCAAGAAGTCACTGATCAAGTCCCCCATAGATGAAGTTTGTTTAATGGTTTAGGGGAATGAAAGGGATGATGGTTTTGATGTTAGGGTCATAGGGTCATGTTTGAGGTTCCCATATTCTTGAGGAGTATGGAAAACATTCAATGCTATAAGGTGATACTCCCTTAATGAGATTCATTAGAACATAGATCCTAAGGGCTCCTCTATGGGGGTCCATGAAGAAGGGATATATGAGCTAGTTGATGTTTAATTAATGGTTTGTAGTTAGGGTGTAACTACTGAAGGTACATTGGATGGGTATATGAGGACATCATTGTGGTGATAGATCATGTTGCATATTGAGAAAAGATTTAGGTCTGCTTGGATATTGATGATCTGGCCCTCATGCTCAAACTTAATTTATCAATGGAGGGTAGAGGGAATAAATTTAATGTTGTATTGTAATTATCTTTCCACCACATAGAAGTGTTTAGGGAGTGTGTGGGGTCCTACATGGATATGAAGGATGATGGTTCCCAAGTAGTGGCTATAGTGTCATTAAAGGATTGAAGGACTGCTATGGATTTTGACATGATATTATGCAGTAAGTTGAGTTGGTCATAAGCATAGGAGGATATGATGTTAATTCTATCTCTACCATCAATCATTATCCTTTTGACATGAGTTTGGTTGATGTAAGTGGTAATAAAGAGTGGGGGATCTAGGTCCTCAAGGTGGATGAAAAGTATTTCTAAATTATTAAAGGTGATAAGGTTGGAAGTTTGGAGGGCACCAAAAATGAAAATAGAGGTTGAGGGTCATTGGGTTGGACTTCAATGGATTTCAAGGCCTCTATGAGTGTTTGGTGGTGATGGGGAGAAGTAGAAATAAAATCATACAAGACCATTTCTACCAGGGTCTAGTGAAGGTTATTGAGGATAGCTTTTTAGATAGATATTTCATATGGGTTGGATTGTGGAGGGTTATATTGGGGGGCACCTAAGATAGACACCTTGGGTTTGCTTGAAGATGGATATGGTTAGGTATGGTTTACTTGGGAGTTTGAAGAGGGTTAAGTCTAAGGAATGGACACCTTAGCATTCCCTTTACCCTTCTATTGTGATCTAGTGACCACATTGATAGTATGGATAGATGGAGAGGGTGAGGTAGTAGAGTGGTTAGACTCATCTTCATTCTTAGGTGAGAGTGGGAGAGTGGGTAAGTGTTGGATAGGTATGGTTTTTGTTTGGGTTTGTATGGGTGACATAAGATGTTCTTCTATTAGTAGATCATCCTCATCATAAAGGTGGTGGATGAAAGTTTAGAGAGCCTTAAAAATTTTCATATCATGGCCAAGTGTCTTATGGTATAAACAAATCAAATTTTTATTTAACCATGATGGTTTGGGACGTGAAGGGTCAAAGGTTTTTAATGTGTGGTAAGCTCAAAGAAGAGATTTACAATAACAATTGGATAATGTTTAAGTAAGACTTAGTTAAAGGTGGTAAAGGTTTAGTGATTTTTGTTTTGGGTGTTGAGGTATAAGGTTTTTTGGAAGTAGATTTGGTGATAGGTGTCTTAGGTAAGGTGGTATGCTTGGTTGATGGTTTTAGTTTAGATAATATGGTTGAAAAGCTAGAGGTCAAGGATGACAAGGTAGGTAACTTAGGTATTGTTGGTAAAGTAAAAAGAGGTGCATTAGGAAGATGGTGTGAAGGTGTAACCAATAGAGGTGGTGGATATTTGGTAAAAATAATGGGTTTTATACTCAAGGTAGAGGGATGAGGACCTAAAATGGAAGGCAAGGTTGAGGGAGGTAAAATTCAAGGCTTTGGGACTTTGTGTATTTTTAATTCTTTGGTTACTTTGGTTGTTAGTTTTTAAGAAGGTTTTGGTTACTTGGGTCTTGATTAGCTTAGGTGGTTGAGGGTTGGTTTGTTTGGTGGAGGTTTTGGTTGGATGGGTGGAGGTTTTGGTTGGTTGGTTATTAGAAGTGTTAGGTTGGTCCACCAAAAAAGGGGTTGGAAGATTTAGTTTGGTAACATAAAGGAGACCCATTTGTTTATAAAAGGCATCTTGATCCATGTTAGGGTTGGGGACAAATTCTAGTTTTTGCATTAGCTTTGAGAAAGGTTTGATTCCTTAAATATTAGGTCGAAAAGATAATCTGCTAGGTGGAGAGATAGGGATGGTAACCTTTTACTCTTATTCAATTAAAGGATACAAGGTTTTTATAGATGGATCTTCTATGGGAGGAGTAGATAGGGGCATTTCTTTCTCAGGAATGATTTCTATGGGAGAAGAAAGTTGCATGGTAATTGGTGAGGAAGGTAAGATGGGTGTGTGGTCTGGTGTGTTAGTTAAAGGAGAAGTTGGTAATTCTACTAACTTAATTAATGAGGAAGGAGGAATAGGTACTTCCTTGGTTTGGGTTTCTAAAAGGGTATAAGGTAACTATGCTACTTCAATAAGTAGAGAAGGATTAGTAGATTGGTGACTAGGTTCTTTATTAGTGAGTGTGTCAAGAACCATGTTAATGGTATGGGTATCAAGAGAGCACTCGACATTATTACTCTCATTTTTGGTAGGAGTGTGGTTTAGGAAGGGTTTCTTAAATATGTCAAGGGATTAATTAGGTGGTGCATTGGGGTTGTCAAATGTAATCTCCCCCTTATCAATGAGGGATTGGACAAGGTATTTGAAGGTATTGCACCTATTTATATCATGTCTTATGACTCAATCAAAGGCATAATGGTCATTATCATTAGACAAACCTAACATGGGGTGAGAATCATCAAATTGTTGGGGTGCTTTAATTGGTGTAAGTAGGATGATATTAGCTTTTAATAACTTTTACAAAATAAAAGAATAGGGTTCCCTAAGTGGAGTTAATTGCTTCTAGTTGTTCCAAGTTTGGTTCCTTGGGTTTTTCTGGTTAGTAGATGGTGAAGGTGCAAATTTGAGGATAATAGCATTTTTAGTTCCTTTGTTTTTGGTGTTGGTGTTGGGCTGGTTACTTGACTTGGTAGAAGAAGCCTCATTGGTTTTATAGGTTGAGTTCTTGTTTTTGAGTTTAAGATTTCCTTCATCAATGGCTCAATTGTCTAGTTTATGATCCATGTTAAAAGCTTCATCAAAGGTATAAAAGATTTAGACATGTAATGTGGATGAGATATGCTTGGTACATGCCCAAGTAAAGAGATCTATAAGTTTGAGTTGAGGCAAGGAAAAGGAAAGTTGTATAATTAGGCTCTTCTAATGAGCCAAAAAATTGTTAATGGAATCATCTTCAAATTTATAGATGGAGTAGAGGCCAGTGATAGAAATGTTCTTGGATATTTTTATAAAAAAGTGATCCAATAAGTTTTGGTGTAGTTGGATTAAGGAGAAGATGGAATGTTTGGGTAAGGCACTCTACCAATCTAAGGTTGAGTTGGCTAGATACATTAGGAAATTATGGAGAAGAAGGGCATCATCATAGGAAATGAGATAAAAATCATGCTTCAATCCATAAGGTGTTATTAGGGATCCTCTTTACTTTGAAATTTAGAGAACTTGACAAGTTCCCATTGGGGAGGATATGGCTTAATGGGTATGGATGGGTGGATGGGATCACTACAAATTTGGTCATAGGATAAGATATTGTGAGCACCCAAGATGGATGAATCTAAGGTGTTCATCTTGTCCATGATCATATTCACGAAGTTTGCTTGGGGTTGAGCATTAGGGAGGTTGTAAGATAGATATTATAGTGGTGGCTGAGAAACATGTTGATAATGGGTAGAAGGTTGAGTGGTTACCACATATTCTATGTGGATGCCAATGGTTGGGTAGAAGATATATATTGGTATTTGGATGTCAATGGTTTGGTAGTAGGCATATGCCCTTGTGGGTTATGGAGATAACTAAAGGTTTCTTATTGGGTAAGAGTGATAGTTGGGTTAGTGGCTGATGGAAGGGTGATGACCTTTGTACTAATCAGTGGTAACATGGAGGGTATGGATACTAAAAGGATTTGAATTAGATTATTTTTTGATGGATCAAAATTAATTAGAGGGAGATGGGTAGTGTTATAGGTAGGCACTCCTATTATGGAAGAGTGATTGGTAGGAGGTATAAGGGTAGTGGTAGTTTGGGTTGGTTGATTTTGAATGGTAGCCTCAAGAGGGTTGTTGGTTGATGATAAGGCTTGGGTAAATAAAGGTTAATTAGTACCTATGGTAGTGGTTGTATTCCCCATGAGGTAGAGAGGCATGCCATAAGGCAGATCTACAAGTGGGGTCAAAACTAGGATTTGGTAAGATGTAGTTATAAGGTAATGTTATAAGGCTACATGATTATTGTTTATTAAGTGGTAAAATTTTCATCTCTTATGACTACCTAAATATGAATTATCAAAGAGTGAGGGGAGTCCATAGGTTTGGAAACGTGTTTCATGAATGTAGAGGTGGAAGAGGTTGGTAGATTTCATGGTGAGTTTTGTTTCTCAAGGTCCCTTCATTGTTGGTGATTAAGAACCATATGAGAAAATTGGAAAGGAATGATACATTATCACACCTCAAAACAAAGAGTAATCAAAGAATATTCAAGGAAAAAATGCATTAACTAAGAGTGTGTTAAGTCTTAAGATTCATTTTAATCTCTCTTTTCGCTTATGCCTTAGAAAAGTGTGAAGAGAAAATTGGATTGAATAGGTCCTCGAAAGTAATTTGTTTTTGGTTTTGAGTTATGTTTAGGTGATAAAAAATAAGTCTATATTATATCAAGTATGTGGCTTGGTACTTGGGGCTTGCTCCCCTCACATTAAAATATTGTATCTAGTGCAAGTGCTTAGACAATATACCAATTACCATATATTATACTCATCCAGAGAACTAAGTTGGTTATCCCCTCAGTGATTAAATCCATGCAAGATAATTGAGAAAGGGGAAGGTGATCAGCTAGGTGATAAAATTATAGTCAAGCCTTGTCTCAAGTGTGTTTTAATTTTTTATTGTGAAAGTGGTTTGGTTTATGTAACATTTGTGATGCTATGATTAATTTTCTTTTCTTAATTAATCTAGGTGAACTAAGATAATCAAGTAAATAATGTATCCAATTAATTTTAACCAAAAGGAAATTTTTGATTTATTTTCAATGGAAAAAAAATTAAAATGCACCTAAATGCAACATGAAATTGAAATTCTAATCCTAGCATGAATTCTCTTTTATTTATTTTTAGTTTATTTTTAATTTCATTTATTTATTTTTTTAGAAATGTAAGGAAAATAACATTTAAACTTTTATAAAAAATGCAACTAAAACTTATGTTTTGTAAAGAAAGAAAGAAAGCTTAATTTTCTAAGAATGAAACTAAATGAATTTCAAAATGCAATTATAAATTTCCTAAAACATCTATGAACCTAAAAAAACTCAAGGGTCCCATCAGGCGTGCCAAAATATTTCTATCTAATTTTTGCTTTTTCTTTAGTGTGAAAAAAAAGAAACTAGTAAAGGGGTTTGTAGAGTAATACTTGTTGAATGTACACATGTTGAATCGAGATGATTGTAGATAAATCCTCTTTGTATTTGGAGGAATTACCTAAAAATAATAAATCACTACCACAAAACATTTTTTTTAGGAAAGTAGATGGGTGGATTACCTAGCATGAGCTAGATCCTAGAAGCTTTCTAGGATGTTGTCAATCCACCTGATTTAAACAATTAAGTTGAAATGATAAAATAAATGTGATTGAATTCAATGAAATAAAAAATGAAATTAATGAAAAAAAAATGACTGAAATGAATTCAATAAAGTTTTTTAAGAAGATGACTAAACAATAAAGTAACTTAATGCTAAAACTAGTCATGTCAAAATTGTAGTTTTTATTTGAGTTAGTCTTGTGACAAAGGCCAAGAAAAGATGGTTTGGTTGGGGTTTGTAAATTGAAAAGTTGTTAAATGTGTAAATGTTTAAATGATGATAAGAAATCAAAGGGATAAATTTCAAGATGGTAGGGATGCAAATAGATAAGGAAGGTAAATATGGCAAAGGTGTGAGTTGGTCAAAAGGGTGATGATGGCAAAGGGGCAAATGGATAAGAATGGTAAATGGGAAAAGGGGTTGGGAAAAAAATGAGGTGGAGGAAGAAGGCCAAATGGAAAAAAGGAATAAATACGATAAATGAAATAAATAACAAGGTTACCTCATGCTTATTAAATATTGAAGATGGTTGATGAAGATGGTGTCATTGATGAAGACAACTCACAATTTTGGCAGAGATTCATTGATTTCAACTTTTCTCCTCCAATATTATGAGTGGAATCCTTAAAAAATTCTTCCAAACCTTCAATATGAAAATTTTCCTAATCAAAAACCAACTTACCATGGGTGAAGGGGGAGGGTCATATTTATAGCATTTGATGTCAAGAAACATGCTAAAAGAGTGGAATAGTGAAATGTGGCACCATTTTCCAAGTGGGCTCATAAGTTATCATAAAGAACAAGGGGTTGAGATTCCCACTTATCTAATAGGTTTATTATTTTGTTGGTTTGTCTCCCAACTTGATAAATATTCCAAAATAGAGTGGGAATCATGCACATGGGCTCATATGGGTCCAAAATACTTTCCACCACTCACTTCTATCTTCTGCCTAAGTGTCCCATGAAATGTGGTGCCATTTTCCAAGGGATATCATAAGTGGTCATTAAATATAATGGGGTGAGATTCACACTTAGATAATATATCTCCCACTTGGTTGGTTTGTCTCCCAACTTGCTTAAGAGTCCAAAATGGAGTGGGAATCATGCACATGGGCTCATATGGGTCCAAAATACTTTCCACCACTCACTTCCATATTTTGTATAAGTTACCCATGAATTTTTTCACAATTATCCATTAATGAGGATAAAAACACATGTTTAATGATGGTCCCATATGGAAAAAATCACCATACTTCATAGGAGGGGCCCTTTGGTGCTTAATGATGTCATTAGGTACCTTGGAGGAGGGTCCCAAGTGGGGTATGATGTCCCACTTGAATCCACCTCACTTCTAAGCCATGCCAATTTAAATATAACCTTCCATATCACCTTTTATGTCACTTTCCATGTCACTTACCATGTCACATGCCATGTCACTTTCCAAGTCATCATGAATAGTGATGGTGCATTCCATGGTGAATAGTGATAGTGAATAGTAATTTTGAACTATACTTTCAAATAGTACTTTTTAATAGTTATTTTTTTAGGTTAAGAGGGTTTTTTTAAGGGTTAAAAAGGTTTATCGGGTCATGAGGCATTCAACCATCAAAAAATATAAGTGTGCAGTTTTCTAGTGTCTGCAAAGAGCATAAGGAATATTAAAATGAATAAATAATAAAAATAAATAATAAAACTTAATATACTCAATATAAAAAGGAAATACCAAATTAAAATGTATAATAAGTAGTATAAAAGGTTAATAAGGTCAAAGTATTCAAAAAGGATGACACATATAGACACCCACATCATCATGAGAGGCAAAAATCATGGAGCCATGTCAGGAAGTCTCATAGTAAAAATCACTTTGGATATATAGGAAATCTGATTATAAGACTATGGATACACAAATAATTAATGTATAAATGACTTTGGTTATGCATGGAAGCAAAAGAATAACTAATATGGTAATGCATGGAATCAGAGTAGTGAAATAAAATATGTAACATGGAATCATAGGATGAATAATTATGCATGGACACCAAGGAGGTATAATTATGATAAAAAATAGATTAAAAATAACACAATGAAATTTGAAAATAAGGTTTGATGAATATCACCTAATAAAATCACATATGGGTGATTGGATGATCAAACATGGATACGTGTGAAATGATTTGAATCATACTCATTATTTAGTTTCTTATTATGTTTTTGGGATGAAACATGTTAATAATGGAAGGAGTGATATGTAAGAATAATCTTTTGGGTTTTTTATTATGAGAATAATATTCTAGTATCATGCTCTTATATTATGTAATAATTTTTATAATGGTTTTAAATTTTTAAGACTTGTTTCTTCTTGAGTTTGGAGTATAATGTTTTATTCAAATGCCATGCATACATGTTTAGCTCAATATTATTTTCATTATTTCATGGTTTTGGCATGGATATTGCACTTAGTTTTGGTTTTATATCAATATTTTTCATTCATTTCATGGGTTTAGATACATAATTTCACATAGGGTTTAGATTTTGATATGGATGTTACACTTAATATTTGAATTTTAGTATGGAATTTGCATTCAGTTTTGGGTTTTACATGGTAGTTTTCTCTCAGTGTAATCTAGTTATTTAAACATAAATATAGAAATGTGCTTAGATGATTTATTATTTCATATATTATACATGGTATCTTTCTGCATGCATTATTTATTAAATGACTTGAACATCCATATGCATATTTGAGTCTCTATTTTAATGAGTTTTTGTCAAAATAGTAGTAGGTTACTTAGCTCTTTTGGTTAGTCTACAAATATAAATTTTATAATGCTTCATCTTCTTTGCACATAAATTTAGTTTTTTTTTTAAATAATTTTGATTATTTTTTAAGTAATGACATGTTTTCAAGGTCTGTATTTTTATGTTTTTCCATAAAACTAGTTTCAATAGATTTCTTTCTAGTAATGATTTGAATATATGAATTAGAAAAAAAAGGAGTAGCTATAAACCCTATAAAAGTTGTTCCAATTAAACACGGTAGATTATTTTTTAGTTCATATTTTGACACATGGCCTTATTTAAATTTATATGTAATTTTGAACTAGTTTTATTTATTATAAACTATTTTGCATACAAATAGCAGATAATGAACATTTTCATGTAATTATTTAAAATAATATATCTTGGTCAAATTGTGGATTTTAAACTTGTGTTTATTGTGCAATATCATTTTGATGAAAATATCATTATATTATTGATGTTATTCAAAACTTGTAAATTAATTTAAATGATATATCAATGCATAATTTTGCATTAAAATTATTCAAGTGACATAATTTGATATATTTGAGACTTTTTCAATTGGTTATAAAAGATACATAAGTGTGTATTCTATATACATTGGTATACACCACTTTTCTAAAAATTTACATTAAAACAATAATAACGTCTTTTGAATGAAGATAAGATAACAAATTTTATGTTCATGAAAGACTTGGTTATAAAAGTGGCAGTTAATGTTTAAGAACTTGGTTTATTTGTAATGTTATCAGTAGGTGATTTAGATGTTTCTTAAAAAAAGATGTTTTAGTTACATTTATCCTTGTTACTTGGTTTTAAATTATTTTATAGCTTCTAATAGTCTTCATACAAGTGATTTTTCATATGTCATTGAAATACGTTTGATTAATAAAAATGTATTACACCCTATTTTTTTCATAATGGTTATAAATCTACAATTATGAAGTAATAATATCTCATATATTTTTCCCTTTAATTATATAGAGACAATATGTCTAGTTGGAGTCATATATCTCAAAATCAGATAGAATTAATTTATGGGGTATAAGAAACCAACAACAAGATAATTATTTATCTACTTGGGGTAATTATTGATTAATATCTTTTATCAATAGAAGGTCTGCTAGTGTTTTTATGTGGAATTTCAATTGTGTAAATCATGTTTCCCTACACTTTAATATTCAAGACCCTAATTTTTGGAATGTTTTGAATATTTTTCCTAGATATAATTTCACTCCTCATGGTAGGAGAGGTTCCCATAGAGATAATTGGTAGTCTCTCCCAATTGGATGTAGTTTGTCAACCCTTTCCATTTTTTTACCAAACGTAATGAGATTCCTACACAATTTGATCTTGTGCCACCAAATGATAAGATACCTCATTGTAACATTATTCAAAAACTTATTCCCATTTTTCCAAATAATTTTTCTTATTCCAATCATAAACACAATAGTATACCTTCACCCCAACCTTTGGCAACATACTTTCTCAATAGGATCAAGTTAGAGGTAGATGATGAATTTAGAGGTACCATTAGAGTGGAGTTGCATGAGACACCTATTGCTTACATTGAGTATCAAACTAGTCATAGGTAACCTTTGATTGACTTGGTTTTAGATGATGATAATTACTTTATTTTTTGAATGATATTTAAAATTTTAGACTAGTTATTTTTAGTTTCTATCATCCTATTTTCAACATATCATACTACTTTTTTGATTGGTATTTTGATTGGATAGAGATTACTTTTTCATTAGTTTTCATATGGATCATGGTATTTGTTTCATTTTTTATGTTTTGTAAAATATTTTGGTTTTAAATAATTTAATAACTTGTATAAAATATGTGATTTTGGTATACTTTTTAGTATTAATTCATAAATCAGTGTTCTCCTTGTAGCAGTAATGAATGATAAATGTTAAAATTATTATGTTATTATTTTATTGAGGATAGAAACTAATAATTTGATATATTTTTAAGGATTAATTAATTTAGAGTAGTCATTTATGATTATTTTACTTTCATAATGATTTATAATTTTAATTAATTAATTTGTTATAAGAGGCCCCCCAACCCATTAGAGAGTTGTTTTATCTTATCAAATTTTCATGTCTTAAGTCTTGATAAAGTTAATTTTTGAACTTAAATAAGTTAAATATATGAACTCATTTTATTTTTTTTAATTAAATATTTAACTTTAATAAATTTAGTTACATTAACTCTAAGTTAGTTAAAAGTTAGTAATAACTTAAAGGAGTAACTAAATTTCAAATGAAGACCTTAAGAGAAATTGAAGACATCATAAAAAAGGTGGAGAAACATAAGAAGGTACAAAAATATTCTAATTCAAATTTCATATTGTGTTTTCTCTTCTAATATAAATCCATGAGATTGAGTTTTACCTATAGGTAGACTAAACAACACATTCTCTGACCATGAATTATACTGCTTGGTACAATCAGGTACATCTAGGTTGATTATTCATTTATAAACTAATTATCTAAGTATTCCCAATATTATTAACCTTTTTATGATTTTATAATAATACATATATGCACATATCACATTTATAATTTTCTTGAATAATAAAGATTACTTGGCATTTTATGTGACAGGTTAATGAATTTTTATTGTTTATAAATTATACTTTAAGAAATTATGTAAATACATTATGAAGTTTATTGTTTCTCAATAAAATCATTTTCTTTTCCAATATGATTTATCTCATTAAATTCTTTTATTATTCTTCCTTTATAATTCTCATTAACAAAAACAAATTTTTGGTTATAGGGTTTATTTAATTGGAGTCAGAATCATTTATGAAGTGTAGCCATAGCTATGGACTGTGGCTTGCCTTGTCACATTGAACACATGTTTCAATCCATCTACTAATCCCCATCACATTAAAAATTGAGTTGCCCAGTCCACTGCATTACGTACCCTCATGAGTGGCCCATCAGAGCCTAGTGTGGGAACAATGCTATAAAGGTGGTCATCTTGGGGAATGGACCCCAAAACCTCCTACTTCTAGCACTCAGCTCACACATCATGAGGCTATCCCCAATGGGTCATTATATTACTTGATTATTTTAAATAATATTAAATAATTATTTATTATTTATTTTGATTGAGGGTAAACACATTTTAATTATTAATTACTCATTTTATTTCAATAAAATGTGACTCATTACAATAAATTGGGCCTCATCAAAAATAAATGATTTATCACCTTAAATTTATATGACTATATCTGATGTCAATATTTTATTTTTGATTTTAAGATACATTGACAGGTTGGCAGACCATGACTACACACACCTTAATAATCCTTTTTAACTTGGGATTGATCAAACTAGAGATTAGTTACTTGTGTATCCTAGATCTTGAAAGGATTAGAATGCACATTATGTATTTTCATCAACATATCATGAAGTTTTGACAATATCCATTATTATAGTATAAAATAATAGTTTGGACATGTGTGTCACTAGGTTAGAGGCTCCAATGTAGGTTTTGATAGGTGTTTTATTTGATAGAGGGGGTTAAGCTTCTTTGAGATGACAAACAAGAGGGGATACAACTTATCAGGGAGGAATTAGTAGGAGACAACCTAGGTGACACATCCCATGCTACTCTTTAGCATCAAGGGCCTCCTACAAGAGGAAGAAAAGGTTTTAGGACCACTTATTATATATGAGACTAGTTCCATTGTAAAAAAAATATTTTTTTGATATTTTCAAACACACTTTCCCTCTATAGAGGTGGATTGTACTATATATTAATTGTAATAACTTGACATTACTATGATATAAATATGGTGAAAGTTTGGTTTATTTTAGTGACTTGCCATTCATGTGTTATGGGTTTGATTTTCATGCATGCTTTTCAACTTAGTACTTTAGATGACTAGGCATGTCATGATATACCATGTATCTCTTATGTTTTGTTAATTAATGGAATTTATTATAGATGTAAAATATGAAAACAAAATGTAAGAAATTTATGTAATATAATGGATATATATGAAAATAGCTAAACAAGTTATTTCATTCCCATGACATATGACTTTCAATTTATAGCAAGGGGATGAAATGGGAAAAATTATATGCATAAGAGGGATAAAATAAAAAACTATATATAAAACATTCACATGAAAAATTAATATGACCTACTCCTTATGATAATAAAGGGAAAAAGTAATTATTACTAAACTCATAAAATATTGAGTTCATTGGATTCACCTAGAGGTAACTAGCCCTAATAGAATCTGTAAATGGGATAAAGTATCCTTTTAATCATAGACATAGATACAACTTTTAAGTAATTATTTATTGGGACACTTTCTAATTTGCCTTTTAATGTTATTTACAACTCCCCAAATTTAGTCTCATGTGACTAGAAAGACACATGGGCTCATCATCAAAGGCTATATGTAAGTGATTAAGGGTATCTCTCCCCAATGTTAACCCCACAAAGCTAGAAAAATGTGAGGGATTAACACCTAATATTAGTGAAGAGTAAGAGATGTGGAATTTTGATTTTTTTTTTGCATAAGATTTTTATTTTCATAGGAGTGTATTATTTTCTATTTTTCACACATATATATTTTTTTGTAAGGAACTTACCCCCAAATCTTGGCCCCATATGACTAGTGAGATGTAAGGGCTCATCACTAAAGACCAAGATAGGTGAGAAAGGTTATATTGTTTTCAAGCATGCTAATGTTTGTTTGAATAAAGAAAATCATATGAGGAGACTATATCATGGACAAGCTTCTATACTAGTCTATATGATAATATTTATAAGCTTTGCAAGAAGATGTAAAGAAAGAGAGGTATAATATTCTCATCAAAACTAAGGCAAATAATATTCTCATCAAAACTAAGGCAAGAACCAATGTAATGCTGATTTTGAAATTTTTTTATATATGATAAAAAGGTAATATGAAAATTGAAATGAGATGAAAAGATGCATTTTGAAAGTTTGTGTTATGTGAAATAACAACTAGATAATTACCAAACATGACATATGATATGAAATACAAAATTTATATAATGGAAAATGTAATGTAACAAGGGTAATATGCAATGCAATGAATAGATGTTGAAATTATTAAGGTGTAAAGAGTTCATTTATTCACTAAACTCCTTTCCCCCCAAAGTGCATAACCGATAGGCTCCATTTTAAAAATATTCAATCACTAAGTAAGAGTCTAACTACTTAGGTCTAAATTTACAACCTTCTCCTTTATTTTTTGTCAATTAGACTATTGAGAATAAGGAAAAGGTTTCATACATATATAGGGAGTTTTCAAGAATAATTGTGAAGCTCACAATACCATTGATATGGCATGATTATCTCTTTCTATCTTATTGTAATGGGTGGATAAGAGAAGGATAAAGCTTGTGAGAATTCAATGGGATTTTTTCTATAGTATCCTTTTTGTATAGGAGGTTTGTGGTCATATAGGTTCCACTCATAATATGTTGATAAGGCATGGTTGAATCTATTTTTTCCTATTATTTCATTTTCAAGGATTTTTTTTGAGAACATAGTGAGTAGCTCTCTATGGTATTATTCTATTTTAGGAGGGAGAGAAGACCCAATATTGGGGATATTTGGGAAATCATTAGAATTGATGTTAATTTATGTGGTACTTATTGTTAATGTAAAATCCTTCCCTTGAGCACTAGAATGGATGGGGGATATGAATGGTTTAGTTATATATACTAAAGTCTAAATTACAATCTAATCTACTTCTTACCCCTACATGATAGGGAATTGGGTGACTACACTGAGGATATGGATCATTAGGCTCTTTTGGGGATTATCTTCATGCCATAATAGTTATATAATTATAACATGGTGGTATTTCATGTTAAGGTTAATAGATTCTAAAACAAGAGGCATGTGAGGAGTATAAGTTTCAATCCTATAAGGATTGAGTGGAAGTTTAATCAGTTCATCCTTTTATAAAATACTAATAATATCAACCATAGACTTAGTCTAGATGATTGGCACTGCCATGTGAGTTTATTCACTCAATTTTCCTATTGTTTCAACTCCCTTTTCTTCAATTTAATCATTTGGTGGAGGTTAAGAACATCGAAACCCATATTTAAGGCAACTACCTTGGTTTTTATGGGGTATTTGTCTTGGTGTTTTCCAATGCTAAAAGGAGTCTTAAGTAGTAGGCCAAATATCTCTGACCTAATTCTTCATCAATACTATTGAAAACCTAATAGGTTATCTCTTGTTTTGTAATATGATCTAGAACATGATGCGGAAATAGTAAAATATTAGTCCTAATACCCTCTACTTATATGATGGTTACTTATCAATACAACCAATAATATCCCATTTTACTAAGGGTCCATGTTATATTTTATGATAGTTGGGGCATTAGGGTGCCCTAAATTACTTAGTATATATCAAGATATACCTTATTACTTATCATTTTAATATCATTATTATACATATGAATGAACATAAAGGAGAAATCCTCTTCGACCATATTTCCCAAATATTTGGTTGATGGTTTCCATTTATGACCATAAGGCTTGTACATAATGGCCATTACCGCATTTAATAAGTAAAATATAATGTATAAATGTATTTCCTTAGGCATCTTATCAGGGTAAAGTATATATTCATTTATTCATGAACTTATGATCTCCATTAGTGTTACCAATTTATTAGTTGTCATAGTATATACTGTAGTGGAACCCATTTGACTTGAACATAGATAATACTTGGGAAATCATACAACCTATTCAATAGTTCCATTACTATTGAAACTTGAGGTCTAAATTTAATGATACAATTGGAGGATATTTCCCCATTTATATTTAGCCTCTATCCCTTTGCAAGCCATTTCTTTAACTTCCCATTTACAGTGTTATGTTCAAGCCAAACATTGGTTGAGACTTGATTGTAGGTAGTCTTAGGGTAGGGAAGCCTAAGATATCTTTCACATTCACTTTTTGAGATGTAAGAAAAGGTATTATAAACTTTATTTAGATGCATAATACACCCAATATTGGTTCCATAAAATAATAAAACCTTTAAGAGGTCAATGCTTGAAATTACCTTAGGTTTAGTCATAGCCTGGTGAAGACCTTGTTCTTTAATTGGAAGCAAAGTATATATATATTGTTTGGCCTCTAGAGAGAGTTCAAACTCTATGGAATAGGACTAGATTGATTTGACCTCTTCCCATAGCACTGAGTAATGTGGGAATTTAAATTTTAGGGCATTCTTCTCAAATATTATATCTTTATATTTAGTCAATCTTATAAATGAGTATGGGGAGGGGACTTATGGCTTACCTTGATTTAATAAAAAGGCCATTATTCTCCTTTAGTCATTGTAATTCTTGTGAGTTCATGGATTTGTTCATTCTATGATTAGTGGATAAATAAATTTAGGGTTTGTTCGATGATAGGAAACTTGGGAACACAATTATTTACTCAAAAGAGCAATATCGAAGTGAATCCTTCTTAATACAGATTTTATATAAATCAAT
Source organism: Torreya grandis (assembly GCA_037957365.1). NCBI lineage: Eukaryota > Viridiplantae > Streptophyta > Pinopsida > Cupressales > Taxaceae > Torreya > Torreya grandis. The sequence continues at coordinate 212,050 of JARHVA010008474.1, read as the reverse complement.
CACATGCCTAGGTATTGAATTTATTTTTTTGCCTTAAATATAGATAATGAAATTTTTATTTTAATTCTTATTTCAATTTGAATGTACTAGTCAACTTTGGAGGGTGCCCTTACTTTCTAAGTGTTGATTTTTCATTAATTCTTTATGTCCAGACATTACTTTTGAGATAGTTGTCAACCATTTATTGACTTGTTTCTTTATCATGATGGTGATCATTATATTTTATGTTTTGGACATACCTTATATAAATAGTTCCAATTATTCAGTCCTCATTAACTCAACTCTTTAAATTTATTCATTGTGTTGGGTAGATCCTATAGTAGCGAGTTAATATAATCAAGACATGTGGCCTGATCTTGGAGCAGTAGAAGTATGAAAACTCAAAGTATTAGATTGGTATTCATTTTGGAGAAGAAACTTTCATTATCATAGGTCAGCATGATTGAGACATGTGGAATGATAATGTAATCTAGGATACTTGGGAGCTCAAAACCATTAGATTGTAGACCAGAGGACTGCTTAACCTTTAGAAGAGGTGGATTACCATAAATGTGTAAAGTGTCAGTCACTCAAAAACCCAAAGGCTTTAAAGCTTAGTAATATTGTTTTTTAGATAAAATAACCACTTAACCTTAATATGGACATGAATTACTATGTTTGAGACATGTGGAATGATGTTGGAACCCCAGATACTTGAGAGTCAAAACCATTAGCATGCAATAATGTGGAACTATTAAATTTTTTGATAAACAAATGAAGTTTTTATGTCTCTATTTTAATGTGAATATTCCATTTGGCATGTTTGTGGATCCTAGGAAGCTTGAGAGTTTTGAATAATTAGTATTTTTTTAATCTTACAAAGCTCTAAATGACTTAAAAATTGTGTAATCATCCAAAACTCTAAATGATGCAAGAGCAACATGTGTCACAACCATATGGAATATTTACCTTGGACCTAATTGGAGGAAATTAATGGTATTATATTGTTAATCTTATGATATATATATATATATATATATATATATATATATATATATATATATATATATATATATATATATATATATATATATATATATATTGAATTTTTTAGTTTATAAATCATATCAAAATAACAAATCGTGAAAATACAAGGTTTGAAATAACTTAAGGTACTAGTTTAAGTTTAGATTTTTACAATTTAAACTTGGGAAATGCTGATTTTTATGGAAATAGCTCTAGATGACAAATTCATGATATCCTAGTCATAGATATTTAGGCTCATAACTCCCCAAATATAGGTTTTCTCAATAATGGGTCCCTATTTTTTTTAAATTATTTTTTGAAAATGGGGTGTGTTTATTAGGGTATAACAAATGATGAATCATAAGGTAAATACTCCTAAGTATTTTTAGAACCTATAATTTTAGAAATAGATTATGACAAAAATTTAGTCCTAACAAGGAAAGAATAAGGAAATCGAAATTCTAGAAAAAAACTCTTACTTCTTGATGCAACATTTTAACCTTCTCATTCCTTGGATTAGTATGTGATCTAGTGAAACTATTTTTCCTTGGTCATAATTTTTTTGACAAAGACACAAATAAACACTGTAGGTTTCATTTTGATTTTTGGTCTTGAAACTAATGAAAAAATAAATCCTAGGCATTACCCTACTACCATCCAGGCATCTATAGACCTAACATAGATACATCCAGTTCTAATTTGAGCCTTGATCTACTACCATATAGGCATCCATATCCCCGATAGAGTTTAATTGAATCACCTATTCTCTATTAGTCTCCCCCTTTTTTTAATCATATATAAAGGAAGGTTGGGAACTACCTTTAGTTGGATGTATGAAACAAGAAAAAATATTGGCCAATATTTCCCTATCAATGTGTATCAAATCCTATATTTATCATCTCCTACCCAAGTTTTAACATATGATAGTGTAGTGCATCTTTGGAACTGGGAAGATTTTCTAAAATTCACATGAGTATATGAGATCATGTGACAAAGGTGAGTAATCCTATTCAATCTAAAAAAAACAAAATTTAGTCTTAATACATACCTCAACTCTAGAAAGCCTAGTATTTCTAGAACAAATTTCCAGGAGTACCAATTTCACTCCCTTTAGGTATCATCCCCTTTTTTGGAATATCCTTTTGGATTTAGTTTAGGAAATTATTTGAGATATTTATAAAACTTAGGAAACTAAACTAAATCTTGGAACTAAGTTATCAAAAGAAACAAAACTATTTAAAGGACAAGTCTAAAAAGAAAGAAATTTCATATAGAAATCAATAAATCTAATCTAGGAAGTGGAAAATATAATATACTTCTACTTTAAATATCAATTTATAAATCACTATGATGCATTTATAGTTGGATCATCCATGAATTAATGCTTCAAAATATGTCCATTGATTAGAAAGGTGAGGTCCTTAGCTTGGAGGTATTTTAACTAAAAGACATTGTTTCTAAGGATTTTAGATACCTGACATGATCCAATTCAAAATGGAGTGAACTTGTATTGATACCCTTTCTTATCATGTGATTTATCCTAGAGGAATACTAGGTTTGAAATCTTGAAATCCTTAATTTTAGATCTTTTGTCAAACTAGCATTTGACAATATCTTGATGTTTATCAAAGTTGTCTAGTACTTCAGTTATTATATCTTTTATTTGAATTATCTCAAGTAGTCTATAAGTTATTCTCTCATATTTACCCATATACTCTTGTATGAATTAGTAAATTGGTAGATTGAGAGTGATGGGGAAGATTGGATGTTATCCATATACCAATAGAAAAGGTGAGGCCTTAAGAACATTCTTGTGCCTATTTAAGTCTACCCAAAGTGCATATTTTATTAAGAGATTCCATTCTCTAGGTATGTTCTATGTAGACTTATTTACGAAAACCATCAAGTTATTATTAGTTGATTTAACCACTTTATTTCCTTGTGAGTAATAGTTTGAAGATAACTTGAGGGTGATCTGATTGTGGTAATCCCATTCTATTAATTTAGTAGATCAGATTTTTGGACCATTATCATAGACCAATGAAATGGGTGGCCAAATTAGGTGACTATGTTTCCCACTAGGAAATTGATGACATATATGGATCATGAATTCTTGGTAGCAATAGCCTCCATCTACCTAATATAATAATTAGTAGCTATGAGAAGGAACTTGTGTCCTATTGAAGTATTTGTATTTATTACCTCAATAAAGTCCAAACCCCATTAGGTGAAATGGCATCCTTCAATAACTACTTGCAAAGGAATATCAACATTCATCTCTCTCTTCACAAACACCTAGAACTCATGGTAGATTATGACATGGTTATGGGCATCTTTGAAGATTGTAGGCCAATAATAATATATTCTTATAATTTTATGAGTTATAGTATTGTCAGAGGGATGCCTATTACCAACCTTCTGATGTAAGTTATCTAGTATGTATTTAGCTTTATCTTTCAAAATTCACCATAGGTTGATGTATTCATAGTTATTTATGTAAAGGACCCCTTTCAAGATCATGAAATGAGTTGATTTGAGCCCAAGGGCTTACTTTTACTCTATGTTCAAATATGGAAGCCATGTCCTTGTAATTATGTAATGGATGATATGTGAGTACCATTCCTCTCTTTTCACCCTTTGAGCTCCAAATAGATCTTCTAAATCTCTAAACACTGATAGAGGAACAAACACCAAGTAATTGATCCCAAAAAAGGAAGATTTTGAGCATGATCAAAATTTAACCTTTCTAATAACATTTTCATACCCTTGAATGCCATGCCAAATTAGAGTTTTGAGCACTTAGTAAAAAACCTCACCATTCTTCAAAACCCTTAGTAGATTATTAGTGAAATTCAAAGATACATTTGAATTCATCTTCTTTTGCCACATATACCTAAGATAATATGTCATGATAACCACCTTATTTACATCAAGAATATCATTATTAGGATCATAAAAGATCAGTTTTATCCTTATGTCCATTAAAAGTCCCAAAATTCCATTTTCCTTCTCTTATAACTCAAAATAAAACAAGTTCAATCATAACAATATTATTCATAATATAATCCATTACCAAAATCCTAATTACACCTATTTCACTAATTCACAAAGGAAAAATAGGGGATACAACCAAGCTTCAATATTAACCCTGATATAAACCACAATCCTTAATCAAAATCAATGAAAATGGCATGCCAAGTAAAATAACACACAAGGATAAAACAAAGTCTCATAGATTATACATGCCTTTAGGAATCAATAAATAATCTTGATCACATCATATAAAATGATATCCCAAACAATTTTCCCCACCCCCACTTAATAAATCAATTCTAAGCCAAGCCAATGATCAAACTCATTATCAATTAGAAGGTCTTCCCTTTGATAAACTCCTTTGTTTGTTAGAATATCTACATGTGCATTATATTTTTGATAGAAATATAATTTAGAATAGGATTCAAAGGAGTCTAAAAAAAAACAAAATTTAATGAATATATTTTGATTTTCTAAGCTGTGGCATGTTTATTACATAGAGAAGACAAAATCATGATTGAGTTTGTATACACAATATTTTCAAACTTTATCAATTATTGATGCTTTCCATCTTACAAGAACTCATACAATCTCAATCTATTTGAGTGCACACCCTAAGGGTTGTATTAGGAAAGGGATGGGAAGATAATTTCTGATTTTTAATATTGTTGTCCCTTATTACCATTTGTTACCAATCCAACTAGCTCCTAATACTGTTCCCCTAAGATTTGCTTCCTATTTTGCACACTCTAGTATTTTACCACCTTAATTATCCATTTTTTATAAACTAAAACCATTTTTATAGTTTAAATTACTATGCTATCTATGTTAACCTTGTACTCTTATTGACAAAACTAATTAAGGGTCTAGGTCATCACCTAGGTGACCTAGTCCGTGACCTAGTGAGTTTTTGTCAATTACGATACTAGGTTGATCAGGTCGACCTTGTTGGCCAAAACTTTAGAAGGGTTTATTTTTAGATCCACCTATATAAACATAATCATTTCTTCATTATTACAAAGTAGGAAATATTTATTATTCTTTTTCACTTATTTACAATCTACTCTTCCACCATTCTACTTGAGGAGTCTTAGCTTAGGGTTTATACTTGGATAAGAATCTAGTCTTATGGAGAAGTCTTGGATTATTTGGCCTTTCTTAGTGATCCTTAAAAATCATAAGAAACTATTTTATTTCACCTATGGCCAAGGGAGATATTGTGTCTTGATGGGTTCATCTTCTAGGTAAGTATCTCTAACTTTGACCCTCTCTTCAGTAGATAGAAGTAACATAAGTAATGGATATTGAATAATATTATCTCTCTCCATGAATTAGGGTCTTACCTATACATAAATTAATTAAGATTATATTATTCATATTTAATTTTATGTTTACTAACCTCCACTTTGTGCCAGAAGCTTTGGTGATTACTAGATTAGATTTTGCTTTGCTTGTTATTAGTTTAGTGAATATTAAAACACAAGACCTAGTTAGGGTTATTGCATAGTTTTTCTTGACTAAAGGATTTTTAACCCTCCCTAGTGATATTATTATGGTAAGAGATCTTCTAATTAGGTATAATGGATCCATATTTATCATGACCCTAATTATCTTATGTATCCCTAATCAAAAGTGTAAGTAGGATCTATCTTCTCTAAACTAGGATTAATTTATAGATCTGATGCATTTCTCATTACACACATTTTGGTGAGATTGATGTGAATATAACCCTTATAGGTTTTATTTCACACTTTCCATTTCTATATTTATGATACTAGGTCAACTAGGCTAATATAGTTCTAACTTTTGTGTGCATGTTTAACACATAGTCACATCAAAATGATTCTATTCTTTCTATGTAGGTTTTCATTAGATATAGGTTACTGGATTGAATAGGTTGACATAGTACTCTTATTTAATTCTAGATAATAGACTATGTTGAACATGTCAACTTAGTCTCTCAGTTAACATCCAAAATAATAAACTAAGTCATGTAGGTCGAGTTAGTATTCAATCAACACCTAGATAACAAACCCAATCAACTAGGTCAACTCATTTATATTAACAAGATTCAACAAATAGGGTTTTACATAACTAGGTTAACCTAGTCAACACAGTTGGTAAATTTTCAAGCATAATTCAAGGCACTTTAATAGAAAATTTATAATCCTTAGCATCTTCCAACCCATGAATATTCCTTTATTTCTCTCTCTTCCAATTCAATAATTCATTACAATTCTATTTTTTGCAATTTTATAGTCTTCAAAACTATAATCCTACAACAAACTAGGTTGACCTAGTTGACTTAGTTATGTAGTCTATTTTCTATCCAAAAGACTAGGGCAACTTGGTCAACTTAGTTCTTAAGGACTCTTGATTATAAAGTATAGTATTGACCCTATCAAATCTATTCCATCATGTTTGCATATAGTGTCATCTAAACTAACTCTATACCATTCTTAAATTGGGAATTAACAACTAAATTCTAGTAATTAATTCACACTTTCATTTTTATTTATTTACATGCTTAGAGTAGCTCACATAGTCTAATTAGCTAGTTTTTAAATATACCATTTAGTTTCACTATTTTTCTATTTTTCACATACTACCAAATCACATAATTTCAAAATACATTTAAACATTTATCTACCCAAGGCCTACCTAATTGGATTTCATCACCAAGGGGGAAGCTAACTTGATTTTTTTGTCAAGTATAAACATGTGTTTAATGGTATATATTGGAAAATCACCCGACACCCTTATCATTATGAAATTATTAAGTGAGGGGGTAGGCCCCAATACCAAGCCAATACCATTACCAACACAGATCCCTTTCAGCCTAAATGTCTTGAAACCATCCATAGATTGCTTTCTATCTCCCTAATTTTATCCAACTTACATACCACACTTAAAAAACACTTTATAATAATCAAACAACACTCAGGATGACCACTTAATTAGCATTTACTTTTTAGTTGACTAGTTGCTCTCTACTCATTTGTATGTGGTATAGTAAAAAAATGAATTAGCTAGAATTGGTGAAAGATGTTGTGATGTGTGACTCAATTGGATCATCCTAATTGACCCAATTACTTGTGTTCTTGATTTTACTTCTTTTTTCAATTACATTTCAAAATCTTTCCCCTTTTTTATCACACTATGATTCTATTTGACATAGTATTTTATATACTATATTTTTCTCTACTTGTAGTACTATGTCAACTTGGTCAACTCTATATCCATTTTATAGTTAGGTTATAGTACTAGGTTAACTTGGTCAACTCTATATCCTTATTAGACTATGTTTTATCTAGTTTGCAATACTAAGTTAACCTGATCAACTATGTACTCTTATTGTTGCCTTTTTTATTCTAGTAGGATGATTTAATTTTTTGTTTCTCTTTCCTTAGCATTCTATTCATTTCCTCTAATCATCATGAAGTCCCCTATTAGAATATTCTTGGAAAAATTGAATCTATTTAGACACTATATTGGGGTATTCATTTCTTCCTTTATTTACCTCCCAAGAGAACCCTTGCTCTTGGATCACCTCTTCCCTTCTTTCATTTATGGATTGTAACATGGTTCAAATCACACCCCAAGATGAAGTAGGTAGTTCTAATCCTTTTTTTACCTATCAAGACAATTCTCATCTTTAGTATTTTCAACATATTGTGAGATCCATTGACACAAGTCTATCCAATAATTTCATTATTAATTCACCTTCCAACAACCCTCCCCCCAATACCAATCTGGGGAGTTCTAAAAACACCAATCCACTAATTGATATGACTCAACTTCTTGTACAAGTCATACAATAAGTAAACATAATGAAAACCTCTAACACCTCTCAAATGATGCAATTATAATGTCATTTGATCAATATGGCTAATCAACATTTGGTTGTCAATCCTCAAGTCAATCTAATTTTATTCCTTCATCTCTTAGAGATGCCTCAAGAAATGTTATTCCTCAACCTACTATGAATAAAAAATGCTTCAAAATATCAAAAATTAACCTTTATATCCTTTCATCATGTCTATTGATATTGTTTATATGTCTCCAACTATCAAGTATGATGAGACTAAAGACCCTGCATCCTTTCTCAAAGCATTTGGCAACCTTTATAAAGAGTGGATCCAAACTAATACTTTTTCCACAACTAAACTTCTAGTTAAAACCTTTATTTGTGATGCTTTGGAATGGTACAACCAACTTACCAAACATTCCATTTGTAAACTTGAGGATTTAGTCAATCTTCTAATTAAAGAGTTTCAGCATAATGACCTTCCCAAAAATTACCTTAGCCATTTCATCAATGCTAAGCAATCTCCCACCAAAACATCTCATGATTTTATCAAAAAATGGAAATATCTAGCCCATAAATCCAAATGTAACATGATATATGACAATTTATTTAAACTCTTTATAATATATTTAACTCTTTCACTTCAATATAAGGTTCAAAAATTTTCTCCTTAAATGCTTAATGAAGCTCTTAACCAAGACAAATGTCAAGACTTCCTCATAAAGCAGTTCAAACCTAATACCAAATTCCTTAAAGGATATTTTCAAAATTCTACTAATGCCATTACCAATAATTTTACTCAAAGCAAACCAAGATTTTCCAAATATGACACTCCCCCATCTTCTCATATACCACTAATTGTGCAACAAATGAAACAATTCTTACCACCCTCTAAACCTTTTACTTATCCTAATTATATTCCTAAATGGTATGACCCTAATAAATTATGTTGGTTCCACACCAAAAGTAGTAATTCCCATGAAACTTATTATGGGATTACTAAATATTTTGTCTCATACATTCTTGGTGCTTCTTTCAATCATGAAGTCATGATCTAACTTCATCATCAAGAATACAACACTGCTTCTCAAAAAAGACAAATTTCCAAAGCTTCTTATTCTAATAACCATTTTTTTTAGACATCTAATACTTAAAAAAATACCAAGGATGTTTGTGATTTTGTTGTTGAATATGATAGATATTATAACAATTCTCAATATGTTAACATAGCTAAGGTCAATTATCATCACAAACTAGCTCACAAAGATGCTATCAAAAGGCCTAAGAAACCATCTTTGGAAGAACAAATTCTCAAAGATACTATAACCACTAATTTAGCTTCAAAATCCCTTGAGGAACCACCTCATTATTCCAAACCCCCAAAAACTTCCATTCCTTCAAAATCTACCTTACCTTCTAAATCTCACACAAGTTTTTCTTATAAATCCCATTGGAACTTTCTCAAAGAACTTAATTCCATGTCTTTCAAGATTCCACTTATGTAGTTAGTTCATACTTTCCCTATCATCACAAGTTCCTCATGCAAAAATTATAAGAAATTAAATATCCATCTTCTATAGATTAAGAACCACCCTCTATTGAGCCTCAACCTACCAATGTACATATCATTGAGTCCATGTGTCCTTCCAAACCATATATTGAATTTACTTAAGAGGACATGATTAATGATGAGATATTTTTTTGTGTTGATGATCCACAACTATTCATTAAAATAGCCATTAATACTACCCTTATCCATACATTTTTAGTTGATTAAGGTCTAGTATTAATGTGACATCTTTATGGCTCATCCAACAACTTGGCTATAATAAGGATCATCTCAAGCAAACCCACCTTACCTATCATGGATTTGATAAAACTAATCAAAAGCCACTTGGTTGTATTTGGATTCCTTTAAAAATTAGACCTAATACCATTCAAACTAAACTTATGGTCCTTGATTTACCCCTATCTTATAACATACTCCTTAATCACCTTTGGACTCATAGAATAAGGGTCATTGCCTCTTCTAGTAGACAATGCATCAAATTCATACATAACAACAAATAGTATAAGCATGAAACTAATCCTAACCCTTGGAGTATTCAACTTCATAATCCAAAATATCAATATCACATTCCTACCATTCCTACCATAGGTCACTCTTTCTGATTTAGATTATTAATGACATACAACATACTTGTAACACTACTAAGATACCTCATTATATCTCAAAGTGGATTCCTCCTTCTTTATTACCTCATGATCACACTATCCCTATCATTAATGAGATCACTAATTTCCCACTCCATGTAATACTCAGTAACCTTCTTACCTAGAAGATGCCTTCACATGTAATTATTATGAAGTGGCCAAACTATTTCAAGATCCTCTAATCATGTCTCCACAAAAGTTTAATGACCTTATAATTTCACCTTTTGAAATATCCCCTCAATATCAAGCATGTACCATTTATCTAACCAATGATAATAACTACATCATGACCCAAGATCAATCTCAAGACTTAGATTTTCAACATTGTTAGAAAACTTTAGCTCAAATACATGATTTCAACTGGTTGTTCACACCATTTCCATCAATTTTTAATTAACTCCCGAAGGTCATATACCTCTTATTAATTATACACTTCTTGATACTCCTTGGGTGGTTGAACAAATCCTCCATTCCTAACCTATATAGATTATTACATCTTCTCTACCACCTATAGATCCCATCATTACATCTATTTTTTCCCCCATCAAAGAAACTAATGATATACCATTCTCACTAAATTAATCTACTCTTCCTACTCCAAAGATTATATTAGATGGCAAGGCCATAAATGTCCATAAAAATACATTCTAAATATGATCACCATGGTAGTAAAATTCTTGATCTTGAATCAGATGTTGAGTATTATGGCCATCTTCCCAATTTTCTTAGCTATAAAGCTATCCTTTAATTACTTCATGCCCAAGAACCTCGACTTCCTCAATAGCATCACAAACTTGGGAATTTAAAAAATAAATCCCCTTTTTTTAACAAGTTCATTGCTAGAATATATCCTAATGCCAATCCAATTTATTCTTTACCAAATGAGCCATACCACCTCTAAGATGGAAACATTATTCTTATTGAAGAGACTACTCACATAAAATATGGTACTCCATCATGCCCTCAACTAATTATAGTTTCTCATGAACTCACACCTACCAAACATGATAACTTTAGTTTATTTTTTGATAAATATTATGAGATATTCACTTGGTCCTATGAGGACATGCCTGGTATTCACCATAGCATTATGGTGCACAATATCATCACTTATCCTGATGCCAAACTTGTGCGTCAAAATAAAAAAAAATCAACCTAAGGTTTATACCTTATGTCACAAAGAAATTATCAAACTTATTAATGTTAAGTTTATCAAACCCATGGACTATTTTGAATAGGTTTCTAACATAGTTCTTATTCAAAAAAAATTTACCATGGTCATTTTCATTTGCATTGATTTACGTAATCTTAATCTCACTTGTCCCAAGGATAATTTCCCTCTACCTACAATAGATGCCATTGTTGATTCTATAGATGGTTATGAAATATTATCTCTTATGGATGGTTTTTTGAGCTATAACCAAATTCACATTACCCTGAGGACCAACATAAGAAAACTTTCACTACAGATTAGGGAACCTAATGTTATGTTAAAATGTCATTCAAAATTAAAAATGCTGAAGTTACTTATTACCAAGTAATGACCCATATATTTCATGATATTATTCACAAAATTATAGAAACTTATATGGATGACCTCATTATTAAATCTAAATGTCATAACACCCATCTTTATAATCTTGTCATCATCTTCAACCATCTTCTTAAATACAAAGCTAGACTAAATCCTTAAAAATATGTCTTCAATGTCACATCTAGAAGACTATTAGGATTCTTAGTTTCTCTCTACGACATCGATGTTGACCCTACCAAGATTAACACTATCATCAACATTCCCATACTTTGAGCTATTCTAAACATTCACACTTATCTCAGTAAACTTGGGGATATTAGATTATTCATCCTCAAAATGGATTACTGCATCTACTCCATCAACTCTCTTCTTAAGAAAGGTAATGTTATATAATGGATAGATCCCTATAAAAAAGCATTTGATAATATAAAATAATCATTGATTCACCCACATATGCTTTGTTCCCCTTAAAATGATCAACTTTTAATCCTATATAATTCTTCTACACCCATATTAGTTAGGGAAATTCTTGCCTAGTAAGATGACATTGGAAGAGAGTATTTTATCTACTACATCAACCAAGGCCTCATTGATTATGAAAAATGTTACAAAAAATTCAAACATGATGCCTCACAATATATTTTATAGCTGAATTTTTTTGACATTATATGCTTTATCAGACCACTTATGTTATCATCCATTCCTATCCCCTTCATTACTTCTTCTCCAAATCCTTTCTTCTTGGAGATAGAATTATCAAGTGGATGGTCATTCTCATAGAATTTTATCTTTGAATTATTAATAAAAAATATATCAAAGGATAAATCACCATTGATCAACTTTCTATAGATCTAGTACTTGATACCAACCACTTTCAAGATAGTATTCTCGATGATAATATTCTCTATATTTAATGTCTCAACCAATCCATATCCCTTAAATATTACTTCCATAACTTCATCACTGATCTTGAAGCAAGTAATCTCTATGAATCCACTATCTTCCCTAATACTACAAAACCAAAATTAGTTATCAAAGAACCTCCTAAGATTAATTTTGATTTACATAAATATAATTAGAACCTTTACTTTGATGGTGATAAGTGCCTTCAAGGATCTAGGCTAGGTTGTATCCTTATGATCCCTCTTGGAAAAATCATCCCTTTAGCTTTTTTCTTAACATTTGATATCAATAACAATATGGTAGAGTATGAAGCTTTAATTTTAGTCTTGAGAGCTACCCTTTATTTATACATCCAATAGTTGCATGATTTAGGTGATTTATTAATCATTTGCCACCAAGTCAAAGGTGATTACCAATAAAAAAAGTGAGAATATCATTTATTATCATCAAATTTAAACTAATCTCACCATATATTTCATTTCTTTCACCATCAAGCGTATCCCTTGGGATCAAAATTATATTGTCGATTCCCTTGATTCTTCATCATATCTTTTTTATCCACACCAGGTTTTTACTGATCCCAATTTTATTATCCAAATAAATAAAATTTATGTCTTATATTTAACCACATGATCTTCTAATATACCACATTAATTCCATCACCATTAAACAAAGCCCATGGTATAAAGACATCATTCAATTTTTGGAACACCAAACCTATCCTCCCAACTTAGAATCCCACGAAAAGACTCACATTTACAAGAAAGCTTTTAAGTATGTATTTTTATATAACATCTTATATTATCACAATGTTTAAGGTACATTACTCTATTATGTTATGAAATATGAGGTTCCTCCTCTTCTTGAATAAGCACATGGGGCATTTATAGTGGCCACTATAGTGGATATGATACAATTTGTAAATGCTTACATATGGGATACTTTTGGCCCACTCTTAAAAAGGATACCATTGAATTTTATAAAAAGAGTACTCCTTTCTAGATTCATTATGATTTAATTCATTCATCTCCATTTGAGCTTCAAAATATATAATTTCCCTAGCCATTATCCATGTGGGGATTATATCTCATAGGCAAATTACCTTGATCTCAAGATGGGCATGTCTTTATAATCACATGCACTAAATATTTTACCAAATGGGTTGAGGCCATGCCCCTTGTTAATTCCACTGGTACCACCATCTCCAAATTCATCCTTAATAAAATCATTTTCTACTTTGGTGTCCCTCATACTATCATTTCAAAAAATGGTGGTAATTTTAAAAATAAATATGTCAAACAACTCTATGCTAAATTTAAAATCAATCACAAATTATCCACACCCTATCATCCACAATTCAATGGCCAAGATGATACCACCAATAACATTATTAATAAAATTCTCCAAAAGATAATTCATGAAACCTGTATGGATTGGAATCTTCATCTCTATCCTACTCTTTGGGCCTATCACACTAGTATACATACTACCACTAGGGCAATGATATTCTCTCTAGTCTATGGTTTTAAATTAGTCCTTTCATTATAATTTGAGCTTCCCTCTCTTTGCATCTCTTCATGGTATCATACCTGATGAAGAATTACGTAAATCTCACCTTTATGATATTAATCTTCTTGATGAACACCATCTTTCTACTTTGCAACACAATCACCAATACAAGGGACATGTTTCCAAATAATATAACAAATGAGTTAAAGTTTTCACATTTAATGCTAGTGATTTTGTCCTTAAATTAGACTACAATTATGACAAAGAAAGTAAATATGACCAAAAATGGTGGGGTCCCTATTTAGTCAAATATATTTTTGGTCCAAACACCTATCACCTTCAAACCAATGAAGGTCATAATTTCAAAGAACCCACCAATGCATAATTCCTCAATAATTATTTTTCCTAAATCCTTCCATTATTTTCATTCTATCTAACACTTTTTATAAGATACTTACATGGGTTTCACCATCTGTAGTCATTCTCTCTTTTCACAAACCAATCCTTCCTTTTGGTTTTTTAGTTTTCCCTTTTTCTCATGAGTTGCATTTTAAAAACATGGATAAGACCTATTATTCCTTATGATATAGTTTATCCTCTTTATTTTCATACTTTTTACACACTTTTTATCACCCCTTGGGTTTCTCTTTGTGAGTTGTAATGTAAAACCATTGATAGGACCTAAACTTCCTAAAAAATACCATATTTTTCTTATCTCATTTATTTTTCACATGATTTATACATCCCCTTGGGTTTATATTTTATGAGTTTTAGTTTAAGACCATAGATAGGACCTATCCTTATTCATAAAATATCCATCTTTTTATTCCTATTTATAATGTGTTTAACAATGGTTATGAGTTTTTGATCTTTGTTCTCAACCCTAGCTTTTTCTTCCTTTGATAGATGAAATTTATGTAATATCTTGTGTTAGCATGTTTTCCTCCATTTCCCTCATTATTATGATAAATAACCATACTTTTATATCATTCTATCCCTTTTTCACCCTTTGTGACATTTTTTACGATTTGAAGTAATTCAAATTGCTTCATGTTTCATTCCTCTTAACTTCCTTTCCTTTCACTCAACATGGGATAAAACAAGGTTGAAGTCAAGATATAACTTTTATTTCACCTTAATTTATGAGAATCTTAGACACCATGCTATCTGAGTTCTCTTTCTTAGCAACCAAGTCCCAAGTATTCAAATGAAAGTCATATTTAACACCCCTATTTGGTTTTCTAAATATGTATAGAGGAGGAATAGAAAAATACATTAAGAAAGTTAAAATACAAATCATTTAAAATAAAAGGCAATGATATACAAAAGGTAACATATATATATCTCAAAATTCAAAATCACACAAAAATATGTGATTAAAATCACATCTCCTATCTCTAATCAAATCTCAAACTCCACTGTTAGACTCACAATAGAGCTGAGGTCCATTGGAGTATAGTAGGATAGTAAATTGGAATAGGATAATTCAAAAAACTCTTTGGTGCTACCTACTTTCTCACATAATTACCCAATATTTGTAGTAGACTAATGATTCTATAAGGGGTCCTGAGGAATGGGGAACACATTGTGGGAAGATAGGTCCACTTTACTTTTCATACATATAACCTTCATGGGATGATATACATACTTAATTTATTGACCTAATACTTGTGTGGTTAGGATAATTATTTTAGATTCCTTAAGGTCAAACATCCTTTTATTTTGACAAACGTAATTTGAGTGTCTTGACTTCGATAAAGAATTACTCTACCTTGGTTTTTCCTTCATTTCCCCCTCAATTATTAAGTGATTAATCCCACACTAATGATCCATATCAATACCAAAAACCATTCATTAGGATTTTCCATTATTATTTTTTATATATGAAAATTTCACCAAAGCTTCCCTTATTAAGGAACCAAAACAATCTCTTAAAACATAACCTACACATGAGGCATTAGGATTCCCCCTAGCTACACCATCTAATTTTATCTTAAAATACCCACAAAAGGGGGAAAATAAAATTCACATTTTAAATTCACCAAGGTTCCCTTACCTATGGTTGACACATTAATGGGGGTAATTCTAACCAATATACAATTTGGCCAAAAAAACATGCCCCAAGAATAAATATGGGCTAAAACCCTTTTAACATGACAAGAAACCAATTCTGAGATTGCAATTTCTAATTTCATCAAAAAAAAAAAAAAAAAAAAAGGCTTTAATCCCTAAAGATCTAATGATTTCATTATTTCCAAATCATCCAAATGAGGATCACTAGACTTGATGTCTAAATACCACCCAACAAATATACTAAGTTGAGAAAGCTTGTAAAATGGAGGGGGTTTAAGCCCACTACCAACTCAATTTTACACATATCCAATCCCATCAAGAGACAAAAAATGTAAATTGAAACAAGTGATCAATGATTTATTCATCCTAAAAACATAATGAACACATAGATGGACCACACCATCCTATATTATTTAATCTATCTTGAGTGAATATTTTATTCTAGGTTGTCAACCAATCGAAGGCACCTACCTTATTAAGACCCTTCCTACTCCAACATAAATCATTGACATGAGGGAATCCAAACTCATCACCATTATCCAACTGATACCCCAAATTAATAATACATTCAACTATCCTTAACCTAATCTAATAGATATAATCCTCATTTGAGTTTTAAAAAACCTTGCACAAAGAAATAACATCATCAAGAATCTCCCTCTATACCTAGGGAATAGGGGCATAATCTAAGATATTCCATCTCTAAAAATCCATAGCACCTCTCTTCTCTTTATCCATGTATTACTTGACTTTGTTTCCAAAAAAAATGGAGATAATATCATAGGCATCATCTAAGTCTCTAAATTCATGCAAATAATTATTCTTATTCCATGAATCATGCCAAAAATTAGCATGTCTTCCATTGTTAATATCCTAAGAAACATGATTGGATATGAGTGGCCTAAAATGGATAATTAAATTCCAAAGTTGGAACCATAAGGGGGAGAAGCTAAGGTAAATATCCCCACAAGATCCAAAACACCCAAATTTTTAAAATAAAGGATTTTTCTCTATAGATGAGGAGTTATAATACACATCCCAAAGAAGTATTACATCTAAATTCATGTTCTGTAGCATATGATTCCTAATTTTGGATCTACCTGCTCACTTGGACCCCAAAAATTACCAATGAATTAATGACACCATTTTAGAAGGATCACAACCTTACCATAGAAATTTACTATAAATATGGTTGATATTAGCCATAAATTTAATAGGAGGTTTGATCACTAACATTAGGTAGATCAAATTAACAATTAGGACTAATTTAATGAGGGTAATCTTTCCATTCAAAGACAAGAATATTCCTTTCCATGACTCTAAAAAATATTTGAGAGATACCAATAGAATATCCCACAAATATATATTTCTAACATTGAAAAATATAAGAACACCGAGATACTTAGTAGGAATCTTATCCATTTTGAAGTTCAAACAATGAACCAAGCCCGATTGATCCAACTCAATTTTTTTTATAAATTTAATCTCAAATTTGATTTCATTAACAAGCTAGATATAATATTTTGAATACTTATCTAATAACATATTGAACTGAAGAGTTTCCCTAAATGAATCCCTACCAAACAAAAATGTATCATTTGTAAATTGTGAGAAGGATTCTAGAGTCCTTCCATGACACTTAGTCCCTCAATTAGACTTCTCACCTTTAACTCTTAGATGGACATGCTAATTGACTCAACCATTAGCATAAACAAGATTTGAGAAATACTATCACCTTGACTGATCCCTCATTAATCTTTAAAAAACCCCATATGACTACCATTGACCAAAACAAATAATAGCAGGCTAGTAATGCAACTATAAATTCATTCAATCTAGTTTTTATCAAATAGAAATTTCTATAAGATTTTTAAAATAAACATCCAATTTATGTGATCATAGACCTTACTAATATCTTAATTTATTATCATGTCTTTTTAACATGAAATAGTACAATAATTCATGAACCACAATAATACCATTTTGAATGTGATCCCCCAAGATAAAACCTCCTTGATTAGGTAAGATAAAAATTGGGATGAATGATTTATACTCAAAGGAGATAACCTTAGATATGATTTTATATAATGTATTACATAATTAAATTGGACATAAATCCCCAAAATAAGATTGGGTGTCCCATTTAGGGATTAAACAGAGAAAAATATAATTGATATCAATACTAACTTTTTTTTTGAGATGCAGAGTATTCAATTATAGTTGTAACATCACCTCTAAAGAAAGGCCAAAAATATAGATAAAATTCCACTAAAAAATCATTATCCATGGAGCTTTATCCTTATTCATTATTAATACCACATTCATAATTTCTTCCATGTAGAAAGGATCCAAAAATAATTAATTTTGTTGTTCTAACAAAAACCATGAGATTGAGCCCCCAATTCTGAAGCCTCAAGATAGGCCAAAATGGATTAAAAAACTTGTCTTCTTCCAAATGGACCTTTGCGGTTTACTCCACCATCTTTCCATATTTTCCCATGATACTTGAGACCTTATTATAACACCTTTTACCCCATTTATAATTGTGAAAAAAGCTTTGCATTATTATCACTCTCCTTTAGCCAACACTTCCATGATTTTTTATTCCATTGAATATATTTCATTGGGTATAAATATTTAAGATAAAAAATAAGACATTTATCTTTCACACACATGCTAACATCCTTCCTAACATTCAAAACCACATAATTTAGAGATTGGAGCTCTACTTTCACTCTTTTAGTTTCCTCAAAAATGTTTTTGAAAGAGACCTTTTTCCAATTATTGAGATATCACTTAATGTAAATTAATTTCTTGGAAAAGGAATACATGATATCACCTTATACCTATGGATAATTATTCCACCAAGAACTAACCATACCAAATAGGTATGGATCCCTCAACCATATTAGTTTTAATTTGAATGTAAATTTTAGAGTATGATCCATTGCTAATTCCCATTCCACTGGAGTGTGATCAAAACCAAATAGCGGAATAATCATTATTTTTGAGATTTAATTTGAATCCAACCAAGGACCCACTAGGAACCACTATAGGATCTTTGCAATGTAATAAATCCTTTTATTTTTCCAAGATAAAATCATACTCTTAGGGACAACATAAATAAGGCCACAAATTGAGATAAAAGAATAAAAATACAACTATGAAGTCAAAGGTCTTCCCACACCACCTCTTTTATCAATGGCACCAAAAATTGCATTGAAATCACCCTAAAAGAAAACTTATCTTCAAGGTGCTAGGAAATGATTTGATAAATAGCACACAAAAATTTTCTTTTTATTTTAGGGATATTCAGGCCATAAAAAAATAAATAAACAAAAGGAGATATCATAAGACATATCTTTTATTTTTCACCATTACCAACTTCTTCCACTACCATGTAGTTCTAAAAAAACTTTTTAAGGGTTTAAAAGAATGGACATACCTCCTAATGCTCGTAATGAATCAACAAAGTAACCTTTCGAAGCCAACCAATTGTATTTGAGATAAAAAAATTCCTCCTCCCTATATAAAGTTTTATTTAAAACTGAAGATATTTGGATTAAGGGGAAGTAAATGATGCTTAAACAAGTGTCTCTTGTTAGGGGCATTGAGTCCCCTAATATTCCATGAAATAATTTTTTTTGATATGGAGAGGGGCATTCCACTTCATGCACTTTAGATGAAAATAAACTGTTAATGGAGTTATGCTTGTCAGACATCCCTTGTTCAACTAATTTTTTAGAATTTTATTTATGCCCCCTTCTGATTATCTTTTCATAATTTAGATCCTAAAAAAAACTAAATTATTTTATTAAATATTTAAAATCTTCCTAGAATTATCTTCCTCCTTTGAGTCACTTGCCAAATTTTAAGAAACTATCCCCTTCATATTTTGAACCCTTGCTTCTAGTTACTCCATCTCATCCTCCAAATTATTTGAGGAGTGAATGAAAGCTACCATTTTTTTAGACCGAGTCACAATATTTTTAGTAGCCTCTAAAATCTCCTAAGTAGAAGAAGGATCCAACACTAACCCTATTTATATATCATTTTGGGCTTGAAAGATAGGTGATTAAATAAACCTATCAAACCATTCACCATTGTTATTCTTGATAAAAATATTAGACAACTGATTTGATGTCACCCTCCAAAGTTTATTCATTACTTTTTATTTAAATGGATTCTTCATGCTTGGGAAAATTATCATAAAATGACCCACATTATGGCATTAAAAGCATCTAAATGGAAGTTTTTAAATATCAATATTTTTGCCATAATATTTTAAAATAATTTGTTCAGGGATTTCAACATCTAGATCCATGAGTACATAAATATTCATAATAGTAGTTAAATAACAATCCAAGGAAATATGATAAATTGAGATGAACATACCCAAAATATTAAAAATAGTTTTAAGTATCTTTTATCCCTAATATCCAATAGGAAAATCATACATCCTAATCTAAACAATAACCTTATCTCATGTTCAAATATTAGGATCAAAATTAGTGCTTTAATTTTAAATAAAAACCCTACCCCATTCATCAATAAAGTGATATAATAAATAATTTAATCTCTTTTATCCATATTTGGGGAGATAAAAAATAATAATCCACTTAGAATAAATTTTACTTAATAATTCAAATCCCACTTCTCTTTAACCCAAAATTCTACCTCACCAATAGATGGCCATTTTCTAGCCACTTTACCAATGATGCATTGCTCCTCTAAAACCCTAATGTTTGCATCATGGGAAGGGACTTCAAGAACTAACTCATAACTAGGGATGATCAACAAATTTGAACTACCATTTACATCTTAAAATATATTAGGCTTCCCCTAGTACCCCCACACTTCTTCCCCTAGGCCAGAGCACTGAAACAAAGGTGTTATTTATAAAATCATCTCCAAAAACATGCTCATCACCATAAAACTCTTCCAAATTTTGATCTTTATAATATCCATCCTATCTTTCTCACTCAATGTCCTCCTAACTCTCACCCTCACCTCTTATCTACATCTATTTATCTTATCTTTGAACCTCATCCTTTTCTTCTTGTTTCTTCCACCCTCCATTATTTTTATTTCCATGCTACTCCACTCTCTCAATTGCATCTTGATCTTCATTGCAACCATTTCATCATGTCATCCTCCATTTTTAGGTTCACCCTTGATAATGGAATATTAAAATAACTATAATAATTAAATATATGTCAAATATAGGATTAGTTCAAATAATTATAAATTATACTTTTTATTTAAAATTTTAATTATAGTTACTAATAAAAAATATTGAATAATGAAATAATTATTATGATAATTTATTATGGTATTTTATATTGAATGTTAGAATAATATATATGAAAATTAGTAGTTATAAATATTATTTCAGAAATTTTTCCTATTTATTACAATACTCATTTTGTAACTCATTAGACTTGTATTGTAACTCACATTGACATATTTAAATTTATTTTAAATGAGTTTAATTTTATTACAATTTCTCATATTAGCATTTACAAAGTGGAATAATTATTATGCTATTTTATATTAAATGTTTGAATAATATATATGTAAATTAGTATCTATAAATATTAATTGATATTTTTCTTTCCCATTTGATACAATATTCATTTTATAACTCATTAGATTTATATTGTAACTCAATACTTACATATTTAAATTTATTTGAAGAGAGTTTAATTTTATTGTAGTTTATCCCAATAACAATATATTATAAAAATTTATATTCAATGTAATATTTAAATATAGGTAAATTATAAGATTATTTCAAATAATTATAAATTATACTTTATACTATTTATTTATTATATTCTATTGTAATGTCATATAATAATGGAACCATTACTATAGTGGTTTATTATAAAATTTTATAATAGTTTCTTTTGATATCATTTAACAATGGAACAATTACTATAATGGCCTATTGTATGATATTAATATATTTTCTTGCAATATCATTTAATAATGTAAGAATGAATGTAATTGTATATTATAAAAACATTGAATAATGGAATATAACAATAACTTATATTATATTATTTAAAATAAATTATATTTTAATATAGTTACTTATATTAAATTTATGATAATGTTATATTATAGAATGAAATATATGTACATATGGTTAAAAGCTTTCAATATTGTAAATTATAGGATTATTTTAGATACTTATAAATTGAAATTTAATATACTTTATTATAATAATATTATTTAATTATGGAAAACATATTACAATGGTGTATTATATGATTTTATATTGAATGTTACAATAGGATACATGTATATTATTAGCTTTAAATATTGATTGAAATTTTTTTCTTTCATTTGTTAAAATACCTATTTCGAGCAAAACTTTGAAATTATTAAAAGAGCATCTCCATCCCCTTAGTCTTAAAGTGGTTATTTATGTTTTTTGTAATATCATAGCAAAAATTAAATAAAATGATATTATGGATCTACTCTCTTACATTAATTTTAGAGCAATGGTTTGTGTTTGTATATTTATTTTTGTGGTGGTTTAAGCCCACTTATTTCTCAAACTTGTTCACATATACATGGAAATATTTAAAAACATGGATGAAAGCATTTATGAAGTATGTTACATAATTATAGATGATGGAGGTGGGTTTTAGGGATTATCTATGGCTTATGACATATATGGCATCCAAAATGTATAAAATGTTATTGAGGAAGAGGAGACTATATAACTTTAATAGTCACATATTGATTCCTTGGATATTGTGTGCCCCTCAAATATTATGATTTTGATATCAGATCATCCATTTATGTTTGAGAGACTAGTGATTTTTTTGGTGCACATGATTGATAACTTCAATATAAATTCATCTCTTGTTCTAATTATTTATGGTGGGGAAAATACATTTCAAGAAACAATAAATATAAAAAGAGCTTCAATAATATACATTGTTAACAATATAAATTAGGAGATGATATTAATAAGTTATGATAAATATTTGATGATAAATCAATGTATGAACTCAAATATAAATGTAAATTACTCTTAAAAATATCGTTACACCTTTATATTATTAAAAAAAAAAAAATTAATTCTTTATTAGTATTCATTGAGCCATTACAAATAATGATGTCTATAAATGAAGAAATAGATATAAGGATAAATTAAAATATAGTAGAAATAAGTTTCTATATTGAACATCATGATGTAATAATTAAATAATCTAAGGGTTGTCAAGATTAAATGCAATTGGTGGTGATGGGAACAATAGGTACACCAAAGCAAATTCCATCAATTACCACTATTGGCACCCAATTGAGTATTTAAAACTACTTAACACTTGGAAAACCTTTGTTAATTTATTTTTGAATTTAATTTGATTTTTATGTGTTATTTTAAACTGATTCATATAGTTAACTATCATTATCATAAACAAATATCAACTAAGTTTTGGTTTCTTGAGTGCATTGTTTACAAATATTAGGTTGTAGAATCAATGACACTTCCTTATTTGAAATGGTGTAGTCAATCAAAAAAATAATATAGGTATAGATCCAAATCAATGGTATTAGGTTGTGGATATATAAATATTAAAAAATATAGGCTCTAATGAAATAAAATTAGATCCAAAATCAAACTAAAATTGGCTTACTTATAGAGTAACAATGGAAGTTGCACGAAGAAGTTTAACTAAGTTGAATTAGGAGTAGTACTTAGGAGAGACTCAAAATGATTAAAAATATAATATGGAGTGAGATAGGCTAGAATGGATGAAAACACAAGGTTTAAATATAAACAAACATGATAATAATCATGCAAAATGTGTCAAAACCTGAGTTACGAAAGCTAAATTTAGAAGATAAACAAAAGTTGATAAAACTACCCTTATTTGCATGGGTGGTTGTGTAACTACTAGTTTCCATGATGAAACTACTACATAAAGTTACAAAACCACAACCAATTTAAAATAGAATCTATTTATGGAGACATAACTTTCATGATGGTTTATGAAACTGCAGTGGTAGTTTTAAAACCTAGGTACTAGTTTTGTAATAGAGAGTGGTGGTCTTGTCACAAATAGTAGTAGTCTCATCACACATAGAATGTTTTTAAAATTGAGTTTACAGAAGATACATAGGCTAATAAAAATATATTTTAAGTGGGAATGGAGAGATAAATGGAAGTATAAATAGGGAGGGTGTTAGAGAGAAATTATTTTGAGCTTACATTAGGAGATCACTACATCATCATTAAACATCAAACTAGAATGTCACACCATGAAAATTTTGGGTTCATACATATTTCCCCCTCAGAAGCATTCTTTTTCATGAATTTATGAGGACTTGGTCCTTATTAGTAATGTGAAAAAATGGAAATATTGGGTTATAAATACTTACCTCACTTACCTTAGTGGTGTAATGAAGCCAACTGAGACTTTATGTAATATATAGATAAAAGATGAGAATCAAGTATAGTTTAAATGAAAGAGAGGAAAACATACTATCTAATTTAAACATATATGAGAGTATGTACCATATGTGTGGGGAATATCATACTACTTTAATCATCCAATCACATGGACTAAAACCAGTGTTGAGTCATTGTGTACCTAAAAAACCACAAAACATGCTACAAAGGATATAAATATTGTTAAAATAGTAGTTTTGAAACATGAATCATAAATATAGAAATAAAATGACTCATGAACATGAAAATATGATTTAAATGTGAAATAATTCCAAAACTATAAATTTCACAGATAAAAATGGTTAGTTTGGGGCCTATTATATTCAAAAACTTGCCAAAGATAATCTCTTTTGTGCAGATTAATTTGATAAATTTTTTAGATCTAGATTTCCTATGATGGATTTGAGAAAAAAGTATCCCACAAGACAAGTATGAGATTATGATGGTGAATATACCATTAAGAGGTGGATCTAAGTAGGGATACATAGTTTTTTTTTGCATTTTTCCAATTTACCCCAATTTTAAAAAAAATGTTCAAAACACACTAAAAATATGGTGAAATTTGAAAATTTTAGCATGAAAATGTATTATGGATGGGGAGAATAGTAATATATGTAAATTTAGGTATTTGAGGTGTTTTTTTCAAGACTTTATGTGGTTTTAAGAGGATGCAACTAGTTGATGAAACTACCACTCGGGGACAAAACTATCAATCTTTTTAGACTGATAGTTACATAACTAACATGATGAAACTACAAATTATATGGTATGAAGGAGGATGATGATGATGTAACAAAAACTAAAATATGGATGTTTAATAATAAATTTTATCTATTTAACCAATTTGGAGTGTTTTTATAACTTCCACCTATAGACAGGGGTAATTTTGTTCCTTAGAATTGAGAGGGAAACAACAAATTTCTAGAAGGTAGAATTGGTTTTCAAGTTGAATTGGGATAATTTTATTATTTTAGGGAGTTTATATCCACTGGATCATGTACCAAGAGTAGGAGTGGATCCCTTTAATTATGGTTCTTCTAATAGTATACGAGATGGACATTCTTAATCAAACTAGCATAATTTGAGTGGTGTAGGTGGGGATTATCCTTACCTCAAACAAGTTATTATGTGACCTAATAACCTATTGAGAACCTAAATATGACTCTTTTGTGATCCATCAGGCCCTAGGAGAATGGACCGTCAATATCATTAATGTATAAAAGATAATAATTCTTTTTATGATAGATTGGTTGGTGGCTCTTTAAGACGACATGACGAAGCTGAAGTAGTAGGCTAGGCTACCCATTTTGGAGATGTTAGTACACCAAATGTGGGTAAAAAGTATGGAGTGAGGATTTATGAGATTTAGGGTTCCATGATCCCTAATATATCAAAGGTAATCATTGGTATCCTTTCATCCCAATTGGTGAGGCACAAAGTTATAGATAGGCTACTATATATATGGTCCTCCATCATTTGATGAATTAAGGAGAGGAGATCTTGGATCATAATTATAGTAAAATATACCATGTGGATCAATTAGGATCACTCTAAATCAATCATCCCATGCTAATAAAGAGTTGGATATATGAGAGGATGATGCCATACAAGAGGGGAGTATTTATTATGGATGTAGTGGCCATTAGGACCTTGAGATGGATAGATGTGGCACCAATTTATGATTTATTATAGGCCATTAATACTATTATAGTGGTAGATTCGATATACCTAACCTACCAAGGCATGATTATATTATGGTATGGGGAAGTTTCCTATCTATCATAGACCACTAGGTCCACATATGTATGAAATAGGATATTATAGGTTGAGGTACACCCAGTGGATAGGGGTATTTCAATAGTTTTACATGCCATATATGGACAACATTCCCATTCTAATAGTTATATATAAAGGCATGTGACAATCATGGTTGGGGATATTTGGACATTTGGCATGGTATCTACTAGTATGATAGTTTCATATTACTTAGGTGATTTAAGCAATAGTTTAAAAAAGAGTACATTCCTTGATTGAGTATCAAAAGGACCAAGACCACCATCGTAGTAAGACCCTTGTGAGTAAGACCTAGCACAATAGTAGAATCAATTAGGTAGATATGGTGATGACCCTAAGTATATTAAGATAGATGGGGACTTGTATGTTTATGAGGAGGAGGTCATGAAATATGATTCCAATCTAGATTATCATGAGGATTACTTAGGTAAAATATTAATTTATACAATTCAAATTATTACATGATACTTCACTTTTAGGATTGATTACTTAGATAATTTACTTCTTTTATTTTTTATAAGTGGATAATAAATTAGTTATTATACTTTTTGGTTTTAAATACCTTGAATAGATAGAGGAATATGATTAGGGATGCCCTGATCAATATTTTTTAGTTGGGGATAGATATGATCAGAGACAAGCGACTAGTAGATCTTAGATTTCTTGTCACGATAGGTCAAAGACATCTAATGTCTTAGATCAAACCTACCATGTGTCTATGATGATAAATAGGTTGAGGGTGGATAAAATCACTCTTGAGGTGAGATATAAGAGAGTAAATGACTTAGTGTACATGATGGTATCTGGTGGAGGTCAAGCTTCTTCTATCTAATAGACAAGATACACACCCTCATAAGGAGATGATAGTGGGAGGAGAGACATGAGCCATTAGGCTAGAGAGATAGTTTATTAGGGTGGTAATAAAAATATATGCCATAGGAACCATATCCCCCATAATTTTTATACATCAAGACCCTCCTAGAGGATGAGGTTGGGATATTGAGTTATTGTACCTATTGATATATATTATACACCTTTCTTTTTGATTTTTTGAGATCTTGAGACATGTTAGACATATACAAAAGTGATTGTATTATATATTTAATTTTTCAAACATGAAATTTACTATTATATATAGAGAGACATTATTTTTTACCTTATAGTGTCTTGTCATTATGTGTTATGGGCTTTTAATTTCTATGTTTGTTTCTCAGTTTGTGCACTTTAGATGATTAAACATGTGATGACATACTGTGTATCTCTATGTTTTTGATAAAATTATATAGATAATATTTATATATGTGAAACAAAATTTATGTAGATGATGTAATTTGATTGACATGTATGAAATTATGCATGTGCTAATATTTGTTTTGTAGAGGAAGACCTAATTAAATCTTTACACATAACACATGACTTCAAATTTGTAGTAGGGAAATGAGAATG
Organism: Torreya grandis; assembly: GCA_037957365.1. Taxonomy (NCBI): domain Eukaryota; kingdom Viridiplantae; phylum Streptophyta; class Pinopsida; order Cupressales; family Taxaceae; genus Torreya; species Torreya grandis. The sequence goes on along the minus strand of JARHVA010008474.1, from coordinate 184,261 downwards.
GAGATACAATATATGTGAGATGCAAAAAATAAATATGATCTAATCCTTATGATTAAATGGGAAAATTTACTTCTTTCTAAACTTAAAAAATACTTACTTCTTTTGATTCATCTAGGGGTGATTAGCCCTGATAAAATGGGTGAATGGGGAAGTTATCTTTCTTAGAATATGCATATATAAAATATCTTTTAAATTTTTTTATTGGTACACTTTTTGATCTAATAATGCTTTTTAATTTAGATTTTATTTTTCTTTGTGACCCCATATACATAGCCTCATGTGACTAAGAAGACACATGGTCTCATCACCAAAGGCTAGATGTAGGTGAGTAAGGTCACATCTCCCCAATCCTAACCCTACACAACTGATAATATTAAAGACCTTAAAAATAAATTTTAATAAGTATGAGAGATGTTATACTTAGTTTTGATGTTTCATAAGCTTTTGATTAGATTGCTTTTTTATTTGCTAGGTATTTACCCCCAAATCTTGGACCTGTGAAACTAGTAAGATGCAAAGAATCATCACTCAAGACCAATAAAAGACAGTAAAATTACCTATTTTTTAGCATTCTAATGTTATTATTTATAAGTAATCATAATATGGGATTATATTATGAACAATATCTTATACTAGGTTATAGGCTAACATTTTTTGAGTTTTACAAGAAGATATAAGGAAAATACGTGTACTCTTCTTGTAAGAACTATGATAAGAACCAATATAATACTAATTTTGAAAGATATTTTTATAAAATATAAGAATGTAAAGTGAATATGGAATGATATAACATTTTTCATCTTGGAAGTTTCATGCTATGAGAACTAACAACTAAATAATCATAAAAAAAAACCTAATATGAAAATGGACACACAAACTATAAAAACACATTGTAATGAAGAAAATGTGGCATGAAAGAAATAAATATAGAAATTTTTAAGATGAAAGGAGTTAACATATTAACTGAACTCCTTTTCCTCCAAAGTGCATAATTGATAGGCTCCATTATTAAAATATTCAATCACTAGGTAAAGGCACAACTAGTTAGGTATGGACTTCCAACCTTCTCCTTCTTTTTTTCAATGCAGATATTGAGACTACGAAAAAGGTATCCTAAATGTATTGGGTCATCATAGATATTATTTTTTTATTTTCTACCAATATGATTGACATGGGTAATTTTATTTTTTTCAACAATAATATGATGTTCATCTAAAATCTCTAGCTCAACTAGTCATGCATTTATATACTCTTTGTGATCAAGGAGACCTTAGAGATAAATGTGAATGATATTTATCTCAAACTCAAGAGTTAAAATAGATTTCAATCCAAACATAAGGTAATATGGGGTTGACCCTGTGGGTCTATTAATACTGGTTCTATAAGCTCAAAGAGTTGGATATATTTTTAAGTATCAATCTCATTTAGAATATTTGATTTTCTTGACTAAGAATTATTTTAGGCTTTTATCATTGGCTTCTGTCTAGAATTTAGCTTGTGGATGGTAAAATGATAAGGTGTGATGTGATATGGAAAATTTATTACATAGTTCATGTACATTTGGGTAAATGGGAATCTGTTATCTATTATAATGGTTTGTGAAACCTCAAATCAACAAATGATCTTATTTAAGATAAATTTTTCCATGACTAAACCAATAATAGTTATAAGAGGAATTTATTCTTCCCATTAATTGAAATATTTAGTGGCTATGATAATGAATTGGTAACCATATAAATAAGGGAGAGCTTACCTATGATATCTATACCCCAAGTGGAAAAGGGACAACGTGTAATGATGGGATGTAGAGCTTAGGGAGGAATGTGGATCTTGTGAGAGAAGTGTAATCACTTCTCACATTATATAATGTATTAAACAACATCATGTTCAAGACTGGGATAGAAGTATCCAATTTTATATATTTTTTGAGTAGTGGCCACCAAAATGACCATCGTAAACCCCATTATGAAAATGAAAAATGGCCCTTTATTACCCCTATTAGTTTATGCATCTCAAAAACATGCCATAAAAATCCTTGTAGTAGATAACCTCATCTAATATGACATACTTGGAAGTGATAACATGAAGATGCTACCTATATTGAGGGTTGGCCCTTTTAGGATATGTGTGATCAATTAATTAATGAATGATATTGGCACACTAAAGGGAAGACATGATAGTAGGATTATATATGTAGTAGATTAATTCATCAAAAAATTAGTGTCAATGAGATCAATAAATTATAGGGGTGAGTCTACTAACCATTTTTCAATTATTTATCCCTTAACAAAATTCTAGTTGACATAAGTTCAAACTCTCTTAAAAGCATGATCAATTCCCATTCTTTAATGAGAGGGTTGGTTGGGTCAATAACATTCATAAGGACTATGTACTCATAATGACTCATGTTTATTAATCATATATTTTTGTAATATCTTAGTGGAAAACACAAATTTCAAACATTCTTTCCTTACCTACATGTAACATGCTTCATAATCCATAAAAGTGTATCTAATGAAATAAATGGCATGTTTTTTACTCATATCATCCTCTTGGGATAACATTTAGGTGAGATACAAATCAATTTACCTAATGTAAATTAGTGAGGGATTATTTGTATTGAGTGCCATGAGCATGGGGGCAGACATAATGAAGTCTTTTACTACTTCAAATGCCTCTTAAAAATTATCTATCTAAGTTATGCCACTTTTATTCTTAATATAGTTATGTATAAGATAAACAAAATTAGTAAGATCAATAATGAACCATATAATGGCTCTCATATTTCCTAGGAGTGACCTAATCCTTGATTCATCTATGTGGAGAAGCATTTCCAAGACTGCACAAATCTTCGCAAGGGAAATATAAATCCCATGCTATGAGATGATATACCTAAGGAAATTTCCACTAGTGACTCCAAACACATATTTGTTTGCATTAAGAGTAACACTGTATTTGATTAATCACATAAATATGGTGAGTATCACCTCTAGGTGGTCAATTAATTGCCTCAATTTCCCTATAATAATCTATGTAAACCTTGGCTACATTTTGAATAAGAATGTGGAATATATGATTCATGGATCTCTAATGCATTTCTCCTATGTTTTTAAGATTGAATGGAATCATGAAATAATAAAAGGTCCCCCATTCCATATTAAATGAGGCCTTATTTTGATTCTCATTATAAATGTAAACATGATTATATCCTAAGAATCCATCCATAAGTGATATAAACTCATATCCTATTGTAGAATAAATAATGATGTCAATAGAAGGGAGAGGGAAGTCATATTTAGTTAATGATTTATCTATATCTCTAAATTATATACATATCATGATCTTACTATTCTTGTTGATAATGGGGAAAATGTTGGACATCCACTAGGAATATCCCACTAGCATGATAAGTCTAACTTTTAGAAGTTTTATAACTTCCTCTTTTACCCTCAACATGATTTTAGGTTTGATTTGACTAAGATTTAGTTTAACTAGATTGGTATTAGGTATGTTAACAATATTTTGGACCAAAAACTTAGGATTTATGTTAAAAATATAATTTTAAGAGAATATGAAAGCCTTTGAGAGATCAATGAGTAGCTATTGGTGACCCTCCACTTCTTACGATGAAAGTGAAAATATAAGGTTGAGAATTTTAGGACTTTCCTTAGACCCAATGTTTATATCAATGGGTTATTCAATGATGGAGGAATTTCCTTCCTCAAACATGTTATGGGATAAGGTAAGATTAGGATATTCACCCTCTATATTTAAAACATCGTACCCATCATCAGAGGATAAGTAATGTGGCATGTGGCTAGTTTACATAGGAGGATTGTATGTGGGAGGCATATAGCTTATGGAGGTAAAGGGTCATGGGTTATTTATCACTACATTGGTTTGCAAGGGTAGAGTGTAGGTGAATATAAATACCATTGATTTTAGGGTATAAACTTGGTAGGTTGGAATAATTTTGGAAGTGTTTGAGTTAGGAACTTTATAAGTAATGATGTCCCTGAGGGGTTGTATAGAGGCATGCCTTGGTAGAGGGATATGATCTTTCTATAGTGGGAGGGTGTCATATTAATGTTTCAATGGATAATGAGACATTTTTTTATAGGGAAGAAAGATGAATGAACATGGGTGGGAGGATTTATGTATATTCCTTGATTCAAAGATTGTTATTAGTATTATAAGTCATGAATGCAACCCACTTAGGTATTTATGAGATCAATTTTGATTTTGTGGTGTTAGGTCTAGGGGTCTCATGTATAATATGGGTATGGGTGAGATATTGGTTACTATGAAGAAATTGATTTGGAGAAGGAACCTTAGGAGTAGTGGCTAAGGTCTGCACTAGTGAGGTAGAGGAATTTTGATTACCACTAGAGGGATGAACATCCACTTACATATGAATAACTTCATCCTCCAAGTAGTGGATCCTTCCTAGATAGTGATTATATTTAGTATAATGTTTCACATCTAGGTTATATAAGCTAATTTATGGTCTAGTGGCCATACAAGGATTTGTTTCACTTCTTCTAGTAAGGATCATGGAATTGGAGTTGAGATGATTTATAATAGTTTTAGATACGTCCCACACTTCTTGAATGATAATTCCACTCCTAATTTGAGTATTATAGTGAGAATAATCATATGGTTAATAATCTATGTTTGTGTCAAAATTAGGGTTGTTCCAACTTACCAATGAAGCTTCAACATAGTTGAGTTGGATCCTTTTATATCCTTCCAGGATAAGAGCTCCACTTAGGTCCTTTTGTCACTCAATATTACACCCTAGAGATGTTGTTATAACCTTATATAAATTGAGTGAAACATTGGATTACCTCTAGGCCTATGGGTTTCCTATAGTAGAGGTAAATATCTAGGTTTAAGGGATAGCTCCCTAGATTAATCTTTGATAGCTTATCACCTACACTAATTTCTTGGTTGGATGGGTGAAAAGGGATAAAATTAACATAAATTTAACCTATTATAATGAGTTTATACACTAGATTGATCTCCATTAGACTACCATACACTTGCACTATGAAATATGACTCACAAGATTATCTTCAACATCCTAGATTGCTCTAACATAAGTGTTTCAGACATGGAGGTGATATGAATTACAATTTTTAAGGTGAATGAACAAAATTTATAATTGCAGACACTAATTATACTCCTTACAATTATAGACAGACAAACACATTAACTACACTTCATGTGACATATTAGAGCTATAAATACTTGTACCAAACATGAAAGAGTAAAGAGGACACAAGGATATATATTTATCACTTGTCACTCCACTATGAGCTACTTCAAACACTTTTAAAAGAAGTTTTGAACTCAAAAATATATTGCAAATCTTTATTTTAAAGGCAAATATATTATTTAAACAAGTAGAGCTTCACCATACCAGATGTGGATCCTTTAAAAATCCAAAAAGAATTTAATATATAGAGAATATAAGAATAAAGAGAATAATATAGTTAGAAGAGTCACAAGGTCAAGTGTCAAGACTTAAAAACTAGATACACTATCAAATAAGGAGTTATAAAATAGGATATGAAGGTATTGTTAGACAAGTATCCACCTAAAGTTCATCATTCTCCCTTAAGTTGGAATATAGACCCTTAATTATCCTTGAAACTTCCCTCATGATTATGAGTATTCCATCTATCTTTAACTATCTTAGAAATAATTGAAACATATATCCTAACATGGGATTTTTCAAACAAGATAGTGATAGTCATCTATGCCTATCTAATTGATGAACTCCCCTTTATCACTTGTCATTCACTATCTACAATTAATCATTATGCTTCTAGGCCCAAACTTTCACAATTATCACTTAAGTGACTTAAATATTCTTAAGGAAATTCATTGTATATGTGTAAGACAATTTTTCAAGACCTCTTTATCTTCTGGTCTATCAAATAGATATCAAGAGACTCAATATCACTCTTCTCATATCACACTTTGATAGTCACATTTCTTCTCATTATGTCATTCAAGATTTCCTAAAATGAATGATCTACAAGATGGTTTTACATGATTAATGAGGTGAGAATTAAGTTTGGGGATTTTTAAAAAGTCCCTAAACACCTCTCATAATGGCCTTCATTCCTAAATTTTCCTCTGTATCTATAAAACACCTCAAATCCTACAAAAGATAGAGAAATAGGCATGTTAGTACAAGTGATGGTATATAAAAAGTGGATGGTGAAGATCTTGATAGAGTTAAAAGTATATAAAAAATGTTTTCCAAGTCAATTGACCCCTCCTAGATGCATTTCCATTCATGATTTTTCCATCAGGTTTTTGAGAGGGTTTTAGGAGGGTTTTAAGTCATCTAGCTTCTTAACAATGAATCATAAAATATAAATGAGTAATATTTAAAAAAAAATATTGAGATCAATTTAATAACCCCTATAAAATATCCTTACATTATTTAGGCACCATGTACACCATTTGTATAGATATGAGCAAATGAAGTTGGCTATCAAGATCCTATACTACATTCTGGACACCCCTGAAGCAATTTTAGGGAAAAATGACTAGTCCTATGTTTTATTATACAAAAAAATTAATTTTATAGACTCTATAATCATCAAAAAAGGATATTATTTTTTTTGGTAATATCATATGATCTTATAGATGAAGTTAGAGTCCTTTAGGGTTTATGCTTAGTAATAGGCTTAGTTTATAAGACTATGTTTTTTGGTATATAATCACACATAAATGATTAAAATTTATTTATATGTTTATAAATATTAATTTACATACAATTAAACCCTATATATCATCCAAGAGTCACTCAATACTCTCCACTTTTTCTTTTCACCTTTCATGCACTAAACTTATATGTGGCCTTGATTATGAAGTGCCCTCTGTCTGAGATAAAATAGAGGGGAATTACCCTATTTTTATGATATAAATTAAATATTTGGGGATATATTAATTAATTATTAAATTATATACAATTTTTAAAAATTAGATCACACCTTCAAATATCTCAACACTCCAAATCCCAAAACTAGCTTCTTAAGCTTAGTGATTGTGAAGGGTTTTGGTTTACTATAGGTTGAGGTGTGAAACCTAGTCTTTGATATGCCTATTTTCATATTATAATCACATGAAAATGTTTTATAAAATTGTGATAAATTTTTAAAGTGTTAACCCACCTTATACCTTTGCCAATCTTTCAAATTATATCTCTCCACTAGCTAGAACTAGTCTGTAGTTAGCCTATAGGTGTACAAGTTAGCAATATAGGGATTCTTGTAGGTGCTCATTTATGCCTGAGTAATTTATTTATCTTCCATAATTCCATATTTAGGTAATTATTTCCATTTAACCTTTGAATTTAATTATTTTATGCCATGAAATAATGTAACCATTACTCTATCATCAACTCAATATAGTGTCACTATAAGTTACATGTTCATTTGGGTCTTATAACATTGTAATCCCTGAGTGTCTCTAATAAGATTTTGATTGAGTTAAAAACTCAATCTATAATCATTTTATATTGTTACAAATAACTACTTATATGTTCATATGATACATATAGGTATAATACACAAGGAGTAAACCATTATACTCACATAAACCTCATTTATCTTCATCAATAAAATGACATTATGAATGAGAAAAATTCACTTTTGGATAAGTTAAGGTAAGTCATCTCATTTAACAAATTTATTTAATTTTGGTTATAAATGGCTATTTGGAATGCTGAATTTGATTATGTATAGGACCTTTTATTTTTTTAGACCAATCTATAAAACCTCTCACTGAATTCTTAGTGACTTTTAGGGTTCAAAAACTCATGAACCTCTTTGTTTAGGGAAAATTCTCACCTTGGCTGTATGTCACTTGTCAATAAATATGACTATGTATAAGACCTTTAAGGATTCTTATATCTATTCTATCACCTTTCAAACTTCCAATAGTTCTATATAATGTTACTATTGAAGTCTTCAACTTAAAAAGTCCTAGAATGTTCAAATGTATCACTCATTTACTATTTGAGGTGTACTTTTAGTATGCGACTATATCAAGTGTCCAAGACCCTACATTCCATCCATGATAATTTTAATACAAAATATGAGAAGGATAATATTATGAAACATACTATGATATATTAGAAACAAAAATGTTAGCCTTGAGTTGGAGCTATTCATAGAAGGATAAGCTCTGCAACTAATGAAACATTATTCTAGGAAATAATGTTTTATAAACTTCATTAAAGCATAAGGAGATGGTTATTACTATTCCTTCATAACCACATGTGAAAACTAGATTATAAACAACATTAAAAGTATGAACATGCTCTTATAACCTTCATACACTAATTGACTCACAAATACCAATTGAAAAAAGATGAGGAAAATTGAGGTGTTGGGGTTATGCAATAGTTTGAAGATAATCTTAAAGATTGCTCATAGAGTAAGGACCACCAAAATGAGAACTATGGCATGGGATATAAGTTCACAAAGATTAATATCATACCCTAATTACACTCATTCATACTCTCCTCCTCTTATTTGTACTATAGGAAATTCATTGGCCTCTCTTAATTTGCCCAAGAGAGTGATGAGAGAGAGAGAGGTTAGTTCTTGCCTTTTTTAGACCTATTACAACCATCTAAGCTTGGAATTAAGTTGTGGGTATCTCAATATACTTCCCTAAATCCTTCCCATGTGCCAACTAAGCTATGTAGTCCATAAAACATTAAAAACTACTCCCTTTTTATTTGATCTTCTTGTATAGACATTGAACCTATACATTTTTAGTTTCAAAATAGTTTCTCTAACCATTATTGACATGTAGGAAGTTAGATTATATCTTTAGCATTTGTCCTTTGATAGGAAAACATAAAATTCATTTAAATGGCCAAAAAGTGTCATAATATGACATAAGATAAACTTAGACAAATGTGACTAAGACTTAAAACATATCTTATGACCTTATAACTATGAACTAATATGAACTAGGACTATGTGACCAATTTATGACTTAGAATTCCCCTATAATTTTTTAAATATATAGGGTTTGACTTATTTTGACCCAGGGGTAAAATTAGTCAACATTTTGGTGATTTCCTAGGTGTATCATTCTTCTATGATAAGGACCAGTTGCCTTATCCTAGCTATTGGGATATGGAATCACCTATATTATATATTCAAAACTAGTATACCTCTAAATAGAACATAAATGGAAAAAAAAAAGGAAGCAAAAACATAATGGAAGAAAATAAAGCACACACATGTGCTCTATAATCACTTAGGGAAAACACATAACTAGCTCAATGGAAGACTAGAATATATAGACACTAACCTGAAGCAAACCTTTTCCTCCTAGATCAAAAGGAAATCTTGTACCATTTTCTTCCTCATGAAATAAATAACTAAATGAATCATGCTACTTTTTGAACATTGGCCTTGATATATTTAATGTCTTTATTATTTCTATTCTCTTTGGCATGACTTCAAATGAAATGATAGTGAATGCAAACATATCACCTATGAAGGTGAATTACTCTTGTGATTAAAACATCTCCTCATGATACTCTTCCATTTGAACTTGAAAAAGTTTTGAAAGGAATTTTGTTTCATTATCTTCCAAGAACATACCTGGTTCAAAATCCTTATAAGTTGTCATATCTAATGGCATGAATTAAAATTAATCTTGTGATTCATTCTTAGTAATGGATCTAGTGAAAACATCCTATTAGTTCTTGGGAAATTGAGGCTAATATAAATTTTCTTTGTCCTTCAAGACTGAGTAAGAATATTCCAATTGGTTGAAAGGATAATAACCCATTTTTATGACTTCAAACGTATCACCATGGAGTGTATATGCTTCTTCGATTGACATATTTCAGGAAATTACTCTTCTTTACATGTTAACTTACTTACAAAATCTACCTTATTCAATCTTAACTATACTATAGCCTCTTTGAATATGAGTGTAACCTATTCTTAGAATTTCAAACAAGTCTTCATCATCTTCTTAATCATTTTCATGAATCTTAACTAACTCAGCCATTATGATATTATTATTCAAATCTTCCTCTTATATGTCTTGATTAAGCTCCTTATGAATAGATATAACTTGATCTAGATATTATATTTCTTCACTCAATAACATTGAATTGTGTTTTTATTCACCAAGGGGATTTCCTCTAGTGAAATGTTCATCATAAACACTTTAGTCATCTTCTTGATCAATTGTAACTTGATCTTGTTCATTTTCACCAATCTTGCATAGGATGGGTTCTACTTCAATAAGGGATGAGGTGGGTGGGTGATGGATAGGTTCATGGGTTGGAGAGGGAGTATGAAGTGTGATGTATGGCTCATGAATGATTTTGGGAATGGTGGATTTTTGAATGATATCATGAGGAGATGACAAATTTTATTGGTCAATGGGAGAGACATGCTCTTCAACAAGAGTTTCACTTTGTTCATAGCCTTCTAGAGGCTCTTTAATAGCTATAATTTGATCTTAAACATATTGAATTTCACACCTTTCTAACCTATATACCCACTATTGTATATATCATATCATTTCATGAAAATCATCATTGGTCACATAGTTGGCTTCCTCTTAGAATATCCTCCACTTATTCATAAATAATTTGATCAACTTTCTAAAATTCTATATGAGATTAATAGGGATGAAATAAACTTCCTTATCTCATATTATCATCACTTTTTTTTTGATATTATCACATTTGGAATGAGTGCCAATGAGGATTTAGATTGAGGTGGAGTTGAGGTAGGAAGAGGAGGGTAATATTGAGGATTTTAATGAGCTTCAACTTGTTGAGTTAGTTTAGTAATTTGAGATTATAAGAGATTATATCTTTATTTAAAATCAATGGTATCCTCTATTTTCTCATGATAAGGATGATGGGAATTAGGTTGAGATTGATATGGAGATACTTCTTGGTGCTCTTATCGATAGTATTCTTCATATGCTCCTTCATAGGTTTAATCAATAACATCATGATCATATAAGGGAGGAATAGGTTGATCATATGACTTTAATGGCTCATAGGGTTAATAAAACTCAAGATAGGTTTATTGAATTACATAATACAGGTCATGACAAGGTTAGTATGGGGTGTATACTGTAAACTCTTAGCATATCTAGTCATACCAGCTTCATTAGTCAAATGAAACACAAGATGGCATCAAATTTTTTCACAATATTTACTTGGGATAATTATAAACAATAGATTTAATTTGGATTCACCATTGGTGTTTGATTTAATTCTTCCAAAATCTAATTTTAAGAATAACACACCAAAAATCCTTCCACTCGTTTGGACCTTATGTCCCACTGGGTATGCTAGAACTATTGTCACTCAATCTTTCACCTTAGAGAGGTTGTTTAGCCTTCTCTAAATTGAGTGAAACATTGGATACCTATAGGCTTGTGGGTTACCTATAGCAGAGGTAAACCTTTAGGTTTGAGGGTTAGCTCCCTAGATTAGTATTTGATAGCTTATCACCTACACTACATTCTTGCTTAGATGAAAAGGGATAAATAAAACATAAAGGTAACCTATTTTAATGTGGATAAATTCAATATTGATCTCCACTATACTACCATACACTTTCACTATGAAATATGACTCATAATACTAGCTTCAACATCCTAGATTACCCTAACATAAATGTTTCAAACATAGAGGTGATATGCATTGCACTTTTCAAGGTGAATTAATAAAAGGTCTGATTGTATACATTAATTTTATTCCTTACACTTAAAGATAAAAAATACACTAAATCCACCTCATGTGACCTATTAGAGAGAGAAATACTTGCACCAAACATGAAATATTAAAGATGACACAAAGATAGATAGTTATCACTTATCATTCCACTATGCACTACTTCACACACTTACCCAAGAAGTTATGAACTCAAAACCTTATTGAAAATATTTATTTCAAAATAAAATAAAGTATTCAAACCATCAATGATTCACCATAATAGGTGTGGATCCTTTACAAAGACAAAAAGGCTTTCATATATAGAGCATATGAGAGGAGAGAGAAGAAGAGAAGTGGAAGGGTCACAAGGCCAAGTGTCAAGATTTGGAAACTAGCTACAAAATGAGAGGAGTTATAAAATAGGATATGAAGTTATTATTATACAATTCCACATGAATTTCATCATTCTCCCTTAATTTGGCATAGATACCCTTCATGGTCCTTAAAATTTCCCTCATGATGATAAGTAGTCCATCTATCTTGAACTATCTTAGAAAGCCTTGAAATATATGTCCTAATATGATAAGTTGGAAATAATATAGTGACAGTCATATATACCTCTCCAAATAATGAAATCCCATTTTTCACTTGTCATTCACTATCTACAATTAATCATTAGCCTTCTAGGCCTAGACCGTCACACTTGTCACTTAAGTGACTTGTAGCTGCTCTAGGAAATTCATTATAGATGTGTAAGACTCTTGTTCAAGACCTATTTATCTTCTAATATATAAAATATATCTCAAGAGACTCAATATAACTCTTCTCAATATCACACTTTGAAATCACATTTCTTCTCACTATGGTAATCAAGACTACCTATAATGAATGATCTAGTAGAGGGTTTTCCATAATTAACTGAGGTGATAATTGAGTTTAAGGAGTTGAAACAAGTCCCTACACACATCTAAAAATGGCCTTCATTACCTAATTTCCCTCCATACCTATAAAACACCTCAAATCCTTAAAAATATATATAAATAGGCCTTTTTGTACAAGTGATGGTATGACAAAAGTGGATGGTGAAGATCAAATGAAGTTGGCTCTTGAGATCATATACTAAACTCTGAACACCCACGAAGTATGTTTAGGCCAAAATGACTATTATTATGTTTTATTGTAAAAAAAAAAAGGTTTTATAGACTCTTTACTCATAAAATAAGGCTCTCAACTTGTTTCACAATATCATATTATCTTATGGATTAAGTTAGAGTCCATTAGGGTTTATGTTTAGTACTAGGCCTAGTATGCAAGACTATGTTTTTATGTATATGACCACCTATAAATGTTCCAAATGGTTTTATATGTTTATAAACCTTTATTTATATCTAATTAAACTCTATATATCATCCATGGGTCACTCAATACTCTCCACTTTATCTTTTCACCTTTCATGCACTAAACTTATAGGTGGCCTTGACTGTGACGTGCCCTCTATTTGAGACAAAATAGAGGTAACTTAAACTATTTATATTATATAAAGGAGAAATTTTTGGGATATATTATGTCCTTATTACACTTTTTACCAATTTTTAAAACTAGATCACACCTTTAAATCTCTCAACACATGAAATCCCAAAACTAGCTTCTTAAGCCTAGTGACTGTGCAGGGTTTTTCTTTACAATAAGTTCAAGTTTGAAACCTAGTATTTGATCTATCTCCTTGAATATTAGAATAAAATTAAATTTTTTTTAAAAGTGTGATAATTTTTTAAATTTTTTCACCCAACTTATACCTCTTCAAACCTTTCAAACTATATCTCTCCACTAGCTAGAATTAGTCTACAGTCAAATTGTAGGGTACAATTTAGGAAAAAAGTGTTCATTTATGCCTGAGTACTATGTTTATCTCCCATTGTTCCATATTTAGGTCATTATTTACATTTAAAATTTGAATGTGCTTTTTTTTCCCATGATACCATCTAACCATTACTCTATCATAAACTCAATATAGTGTCATTCTACGTTACATGTTAATTTGGGCCTTATAGCACTATAATCACTTAGTGTCTCTAACAAGATTTTGACTGAGTTTAAAACCCAATATATCAAAATTTTCCCTTATTAAAATAACCTCTTTATATGTTTATATTCTACCCCTAGGTCTAATACACAAGGAGGAAACCATTAGACTCACATAGACCTCATTTACCTTGATCATTAGAATGACATTATGAATGAGTGAATTTAACTTTCAAAGAAGTTAAGATATGTCATATCATTTAGGAAATTTATTAAATTTTGGTTATATATGACTATATATAATGTTTAATATGAATATGTACAAGACCTTTTAGATTTTTATACCAAACTCTAAAATATCTCACTAAATGTTTAGTGGCTTTGAGGGTTTAAAAAATCATGAACTTCTCTATTTAGGGAAAAATTCTCACCTTGACTATAGGTCATTTGTTAAGAAATATGAATATGTATAAGAAATTTTAGGATTATTATATCTCTTCTATCACCTTTCAAACTTCTAATGATTTTGTATCATGTTACTACTAAAGTATTGAACACACTTTCAATGTCCTAGAATGTTCAAACCTATCACTCATTCACTATTTGAGGTGCACTTTCAGTACTTGACAATATCAAGTGTCCAAGACCCTAAATTATATCAATGATCCTTTTGAGACCAAAATTTTATATGAAAATATTATGAACCATACTCTGAGATATTGTAAAAAAATGTGTTAGACTTGACTTGGAGTTATTCACATAAGGGTAAGCTCTACATCTAATGAAATACTATTCTAGCAAACATTATTCTATAGACTTCATTGATGCATAAGGAGATGTTTCTACCTATTACTTCTTAAACACATGTGTAAAATAGGTTATAAAAAATATGAAAAGGATGAACATGATTTTTTAACCTACATACACCAATTGGTTCATAAAAACCAATGTAAAAAGATGAAGAAAACTGAGGTGTTGGGATTATGCAAGTCATTTGAAGGCATCAACAATATTAAAGATTGTTCATAGAGTAAAACCCACCAAACTAAGAACTATATACCAAGAATGTAAGTGTACAAGGACTAATATTATCCCCCAAGTTCACTCATTTATACTCTCCTCCTTATATCCATAGCGAAGGAAAATTGTTGACCATTCTTAAGCTACTTAAGAGATTGATGAGAGAGAGAGGGGAATATTTTTTCCATTTTTGGACTTTTTATAACCATATAATATTGGAAGTGAGTTATGGGGATCTAAAGAGACTTCCCTAAATATTTCTCATGTGCTAAGTAAGTTATGCAGCCCATAAAACATCATAAACTACTCCTTTTTTAGTTGACCTTCTTAGATAGACATTGAACCTACAATTTTTTAGTTTCAAAATTGTTTCTCTAACCATTATTGAAATATATGACATTATATTATATCTTTAATACTTTCCATTTGATAGGAAACTATAAAATTCATTCAAATGATATAAGGTGACATAATATGGCATAAGATAAAATTAAACAAATATGACCAAGACTTAAAACATATCTTATGACCTTATAACTATGACCTAATATGAACTAGGACCATGTGACCAATTTATGACTTATAAGTCCCTTATGAAAAGTTTGAATATATAGTTGGTTGATGTATTTTGACCTAGGGGTAAAATTAGTCAACATTTCCTATCTAAACATATTTTGGGGGTATATGGATACCCACATAATAAATGGAAGGAGAGGGGAAAATGGATAAATGAGAAATAATAATGAGAATAAAATGAAAGTGAAAAATATTTAAGTATTTCACGTCAATCTCACTAATTTTTATGCATGTGAATATCACATGTTGAAGTATGCACTTGAATTCCCTAGATTAGGTTGAGATAACTAACATAATGGTTGGTAATAGGTAGAACTATGGGTTACATTGATTGTTGGGTGGAATATAATTTGGGATGATGAGAGGAAAATATTTATAATTAAAAAACTTAAAGACAATTTAATATCATATTTATCTATAAAATCATCTAGTGAATGGAAATAAAACTCCAAGGTCCTTTAGTGTTTGAGATAACAAGGAGGTAAAGTTGTTGAATAATACGAGGTCTAGTGAAATAGAGATGATTAGGTTGAATTACTCAAGGATGAGATAAAATATATTAGGATGAATATTCCTATTCAATTTCATCCAAAATTTTTAATGATATATAACAAGGCTAGACCTGAGGAGAAGAAAGGGGAGTGCCGATGAGGATTTAGGCTTGAAACACATTATATTTGTGGCCTCAATTTTAGGGGAGGATGATAATAGTTGGATCATGTATTTTATTTTTTTATTATAGGGTAATAATAGAATTAAAAATTATGTATGTAATATGTGCATCATGGAAAACCTCAAGTCTCAATTTAGTACTAATGTTTTATTGTGTGTTGATTATAGGACTAGGTCTTTAACCCTAAGGAAAATACCTTCTCTGATATGACTAGGTGTCTTAGAAAGTGTAATCAAAGGGATACAAGGAAATATATAATAATATAATATTATTTGGTAATGAATACATGAATAAAATTTATATATTATTATAATTAAGGTTTCAATTGGTAGGCTTGCATAATTTGGCAAGGCTTTGGCAATGTTTTTGGTTTGTTTTGTTTTAAATAATGTTTGACTAATAATTAAAAGTAATTAATTATTTTTATTAATTAATTTAAAAGTAAATCAAAATAATAAAACTGAAATTTAATAAATAAAACACTTATTTTTTATTTTCTAATTGATTTTGAATGCATGCAAGGTAAGGCAGAGAGATATACTCTAATTATGCAAATGCTATTTTTTTCAACTTTTTTAGATGCAACCTAGATGAAGTTATTTTTTTTTATTTTATTTAAATGTTTTATGAATTTATGTATGTTAAAAATATAGTCTTACCAAAATTAAAATGATTTAATAAGAATTTTTATATTCTAAACATAAAAATACTATTAAGCTCCTAACAATTTTTTTGTTCATATGTAAGCTAGAATAAACTTTCAATGTTCCTAGATTTAATGCACACTAGTTATGAACAATGTATTTTTTAAAATAGAATTATTGTTTAAATTCTTATTTTCTTCTATTGTGAGATAAAAATAACATTATTAGTTTGTTTAAAATAAAATAAATTAATATTAAAACAAGATCTTTTAACTACCTAGGTTGAACTATGGTTTTCTAGTTGTTAGTGTGTGTTAGAGAGAATGAAAGAGTTATTTTCAAAACTAAAAAATTGATTGTTGAAATGAATAAAATTATGTGTGAAATATTCCAATATTCACCTATGTTTTGAGTTCAATATTATATACTATGAATTTATCTAATGGATGCAAGTAACTGAAGAGTATAGCTATTGATTTTGTTGCAAAGAGTGGAAAGGAAATGATTTTTTTCCTATAAAATTTGATTTTTATCAAATATAAATCTAATATAATGTAAGATTAATTTTAATAATATAATATAAATAATTAAAATAAATTATAATAAAAAATATTCCAACCTAATCAAGGTAGAGATTATATGAAATCATGTAGCATGTGTTATTACATTCCTTAGTATGTTAGCTTCTTTATCTAGACAAAGATTTTAGGAACTCTCTAACAAGGAGGATTAACCAATAACTATCAAAAAATGGTAAATAATAATAGATACACAATTCCAAACAAATATTATATAATTTATGGCTAGTTGAGTACACTTTTTGTAAAGACTGAATTCCATATACAATGACACTTTCTTAGTTGTTATGGTGTAGTCAATCACAAAAATAATAAAGGTAGAGCTCCAAATAAATTGTATTATAATATGGATATAGAAATATTCAAAACTCTAGGATATAATTTTAATTTTTATATCCAAAACCAATCCAAATTTGGCTTACTTGTAGAAGAGTAATGGAGGTTGTATGAAGGAGTTTAATTGAGTTTAACTAGGATTAAAACTTAAGAGAGACTTAAAATGATATAGAATAGAAGAGGGAGTGAGCTAATCCATCATGGATGTAAATAAAATTATAAAAGAACAATAAACATGACAATAAACATTTAAAACATGTTAAAACTTTAATTCTAGAAATTAAATTTGGAAGAAGAACAAAATATGATAGAACCATCCTTGTTTGTAGGGGCCAGTTGCATAACCACCAATTTTCATGATATAATAAAACTACCACCCATTTAAAATAGAACCAACATATAGAGATAAAACCACTTCAGTAGTTTATGGAAATGTTGTAGTGGTTTTCAAACCTAGGTGGAAGTTTTGTAATAGATAGTGGTAGTCTTGTCATGAATAGCGATAGTTTCTTCATGTAAACTAGGTTTTTCAAATTGAGTTAATAGAATATATAAAGTCTAAAAAAAATAGATTCAAATGGGGCTTAGACATATAAATTAAGGTAGAAATAGAGAGGGTGCTAGATATAACCGATTGTGAACATATATTAGGAGATCATTGCATCATCATTAGACATCGAATAAGAATGTCACACCATGCAAATTTTGGGTGCATTAGGGTCCTCAAATATAGCTTGGTTTCCTCCAAAAAAATTTAGATTTAAAATTACTTATTTATTCCTATTTTCTAATTTTTTTCACCATCCCCATGCATTGATCCATTTTATTTAGGTTGGGTTGTCCTCTCAGGTATCTTATTATTTAAGTTTCAAATTGATCCCTTTTTGGGGAGTTTCATTGTTATTATTCATATCATGATTATAATGGTTTTGGTTATCAAATTTTTATTTATCTCCACCATCATTTTAATCTCTTATATTTTCCTCATTTCCATGAACCTCTTCAAGAGTAAGGCCATGTACTCTTTGTTTCAAAATATCTATCATATCTTGGGTAGTAGTTACCATGGCTAGGATTTAGTTGAGCTTTACCTATAGCTCATCCTCATTTTGGTTACCTTAATAATTTTTACATGTCTATCCCATAATAACCTATAGGGATCAATGTAGTGAAATTCAACAATGTAATAATCCCATTAGACCCAAGTGTTGAAGTTGGGTTTTAATACCATAATGTAAGAACCCCTTTGGGTTACACTTTAAAATGGTATATTTTTTAAAATAATAACTCTCCCTAATATTTTCTTATATTATCTATATTATAGCATGAATTCTTAAATTATTTCCATACTTTAACATATTTTAATAATTATAATAATAGTAAGTGATCCCAAATTTTCAAAATAATCCTACTAACACCACTTTTATCAAGTATAATAACACATATTACAAATTCATCACATTTTTATGTCTATAGAATTTAATACTTATTTGATTTTGAAAATTATCTGAATATAAAACAAAAAAATTAACATTCATAGCTCAGTTCTTATTCATTTAATCATGCTCAAAATTATAACATAATATAATGGATTAGTTATAGTTACTTCTTTCAATGTCCACACAATTACATATTTAAAATTATTACATTATTTGAATACATATTTTTAAAAATAAATAAAGACATAATATATAAAACCAATAAGTTTTTCCTTTACACAAACATGAAGAAGTAATAAAATATCATTGAAGCCAGTAAACGACTATGTAATTGGTATAGAGTATGGGTTTTCCTCAAACCATATATCCTTTTGAATCCCTCAAAATCCTTTCATTCATTTATAGTGGCCTTATCCTTCACAATAATTATTGATATGAATCTAAAAATAATGTGTTCAAGAGATCAGAATCCCACTCTTCCCTTGGGAGGATGAACAATACTAGTAGCCGGATAAGAATGGATCGTTCTCTATCAAATCTGCCTATCTTCTACTTACACCTGAAGCTCAGAATAAGGAGGTATGGAAAAAGGTTTGGAATCATAAACTCATTCCAAAGATTAACTTTTTTTGATGGGCTGCTACCCATAACAAAATCCTTACTCAAGACAACCTTCAAAAGAGGGGGTTTACTTTGGTCAACAGATGTTTTCTATGTGGTTCTAGAGAGGAATCAGTTTCACACCTATTCATAAATTGTGAGTTTACCTGAGATTTATGGGGTAAAATACTTAACAACTTTGGTATTGAATGGGTTTGCAATTCTGACCTTAAAGAAGTAATTTTCAGCTAGAACTCAACCTTCTCACATCCCTAGATTAAGGAACTATGGAAGCAAGCTATACCATTCTTGAGCTAGACTTTATGGAAAGAGAGAAATCATAGAATTTTTAGGGACACTGCTAGAAATGCTGCTCAGGTGTTTAACTCCTTTGCTAGGACCATCTTGGAAAGTGTTACAACAGCTCATATTAGTGTTGTAGAGAAACCCCTATCTAAATTTGAAAGTCAAATTACTGCCAAATGGAAGGTTTGAAACCTTATCCCTGGGCATGATAATTCCAAAATTCTTTAGAGATTTCATACTAAATGGATACCACCTAAACCCAATTGGATGAAACTTAATTTTGATGGGCATCTAATTTGAGTGGTAAAGCAAGTTGAGGAGGAATAATAAGAAATGAAAAAGGAGGGATTTTTGTTGTCTATGTTGGTGGCATGGGTTGCCAGAGCAATAACTATGTTGAAGCTATGGCCTTACTTTGGGGATTAAAGTTAGCTATATCCCTAGGAATTATAAATTTGAATATTCGAGGAGATTCTAAGTTGATAATAGATGTCGTTAATAAAGCATCTAACATTGGTATCCATCTAAAAGACATCATTACAAACATCTAGTTTCTTTTACAAAAGTTTTCTGAAGTTTAGATTACCCACACCTACAGAGAAGGTAACAGGGTCATTGATGCTTGTGCCAACCTTGGTCAACAATTCTCAGGATGGAGGGTATGGTGACAAGGGGCTCATATACCCCCAAATATTAGAGAGATCATTCAGAAGGAGATGACGAAGCATGAATGATGCACATTGATGATGAAGATAGCTTTCAAAGGTGGTCCACATGGAGTAGGGCATTGCAGATCATGGAAGTGGTCCAGGGAATCCTGACAATGTGGATAATGAGAATATTAAGGATCTTGTTAATTTTATAGTTATGTAGTTTCATCCTTTCTAACTCTAGTCTTTCCAATGTTTTTTTTTGCTTCTGACTTTGTTTCTCAGTTGTGCCGTTGGTTTGGTGCTAGCATCTTTTGTTTGCCAACCTTCCTGTCTTTTTTGACTGTATAGGGTTTGGCCCCTAGTTTTCCACCTTAATTAATCAAAAACATATTCAACATTGTAATTACTCCATGTAGCATGATGAAAGTGTGACACTGAATTGAGATAGGATTTAGTAACTTCTTAATGTTATACTTCATGTATACCTTGACTATGGATATATGTTTGCATTTAAAAAATTACACCTTATCACATCCAAAATCAGAAAAAGTATTGAATCATAGTGAGACTAACTAATATTTATCCCATCATTTAGTGTTTATGTCCCAAATTTCATGAAATTTATTCCTAGGTATCCCTAACCTACCCAACCTAACATTTTATTTTCCTTGAATGTATCATTATAATTAACAATATGATATTTGTAAAGCATTAATAAGACAAAACCTTAAATGGGTGTCCCATACTAGCCATGCAAATCATGATCTCTTTTTTACTTTGATGAAGGTATTTAGGTTTTGTTTTATATGTCATGTATATTCCTATTGCTAGGGATATTTAAAATCCCTAGTGACAAAATTTGGAAATATATAATAAACCTAAGTTTTCAAATCTACAACAATATGACAAGGGTGATTGATAATCAAAACTTTTTAGCAATATTTTTCCATGATTCAAGTTACCTTATCTATATGTTTTTATTGATTCCTATTAGACATCATTATAAATATTTAATTATAATCACTTTAGGATAAGGGAATATTCAATAAAATAGATAATATGAAATCGATTATTGATATATGTTTTTTTATAAACAAGAATAAATGTTTTAAATGATATAGCTATGATATTCAAATAGTCAATTATATTAATCCAATTAATTGTTAATGTATTTTAAATCATAACCATCCTATCTTCTACTGATTGACTTAAATATTTTATCATCCTATCATAGTGTGGGCATTATCAATATTGTTAAGGTATTTATTAGAAAAATATTTAAGGGGATATTTTTTAATTAAGTATTTGTATGTGTTCTATTTAGATGTTATTTGAAATATTTTATTATACCTTTTATGCTAAAAGCAAGAATGGATTGTGAATATTATAGATAGTGATGGTATAAGTGGTATATGTGTAATATCTCCATTCTTGTATAAATTCATTAACCCAAAAAATGTTTCCTTGTTAGGAATATGAATACAAAACTAAACAATAATAAATGAATGTCATTGAATGTAAGTTATCACAATTTCAATGTTTTTGTTATTAGAACTATTATATACTAAGAAAACATTACTTGAGGTATTAAGTGGGATACAAGATTTGATTTTACAAGTCAATAAGTTAATCTATGTAATTTAAAAAATAATTAAAATTCAGCTATTTAATAATATATATAGAAATTTTAAAATCCCATATTATGTTCCATACATTAGTCTAGTTGTAACTTTTTATTTCTATGTGTGTAGTTTATCCAAAAAAAGGTATTCCAACAAACCACCAAAATATTAAAATCATAGTGATAAGATAAAATCATATATCTTAGGTATGTGGGATGTATTTTACTAAAGTATAACACATCCAAGGATAAATTTATTTGATCAATACATAACATATAAATCAAGGTGTAATTGATAATAGTAAAAGTGTAATTTACAAAGGAAAGTAAAATTCATAAATGAGATCATAGTTCATGTAATGTAAAATGAAATTTATAAAACAAAAACATAGTTATTAAGTGAAGTTTATAGGTAAGAGGCAATTTATAGAGGTAAAATGTAAGCTAGAAGAGATTGATGAAAAGCAAACCATTATTGATCAAAATAATAATCCTATTTGTAAACCAAAAATATTTAAAATCTAATTCTAAAGGTATGGCATAATTTTTAGGTATGAAACATAGATTGAAATACTAATAAATCCCAATTATCAGGCTAAGACATAGTTAAATTCAATAATGTTAAATGAATAAGATAAATAGAATTCATTAAATCATAATTCAAGAACCTTAAAAAATTGAAAAATAGTTTTATGAAGACTAATTTTTATTTATACATAGATTTTAAGAAGTCCACAAAGTTAATAACACATTATATGAAATTAAAAAGTGGTCCCTTAAATTCATGGTGTATTATATATATAGCTAAAATAGATAGTATATAATCAAAACACAAATACCAAGTGTAGTCCTCAAAATAATAGGCATAATCCAAATAAATAAAAACTAAACTACTTAAAGGTATCGAAAATTTTTCATATGATCATCACTCAGTTTTAAAATTAATACAAAACTCAAAGGATAAATATCTAGACATGACTAACTCTAACCTATTATTCTATTACTCCTTTAATGTGATCTTCCTTAAAGGTGTCCTCTAATATGTTAGAACTCCCCTTCAATTTGGTGTCCTATCATTGTTTTCCTCTCCAAAAGAATAAGGTGTCCTTAATAAAATACAACCTATAGGTTTCAAGGGAGGTGTCTTGATGCTAAAATTATGTGTAAGTTCTAAATGAATGCATCTTAGATAATTTTCATTAAAATTAAAAGCATTCATTTTATAGTTTAAAATAAAACTAGAATCATTAATTACCGACAAATGATAGATTATCCTTTTAGAGGGAATATTTTTTGAAGTTTAAATGTTTATTATGAATGAAATTAATTACCTAGAAAGTTTCATTTGCCTATATCATATTTTGTCTCCCATTGTGTAACCATGTGTAAAATAGTCAAAAATCACAATTTATTCCTTTAACAACCATTCAAATCATTCCTAAGATAGGATACTATGGTTAATTTTTATATTTTCAAACTTATAATTGAAGATAATAGGGTGTATTGGTTCTTATAACAATTTTACAAGCATGTGTTTAATTAAAATATTATTATGTAATGTTTTTATGTAACCATACAACATTTTTAATGTTTAATTTTTTTGGAATGTCCTTAAATATAGACATCATACTATTTTTTATTTTTTTTTATGAATGCCTTAATAAGTGTATGTAATTTTAAAAAGGTCTCATTAATTATGATAGTTGAAAGATAACAAATTAGTGTTTCTTATTATGTATTAAATATTTTAAACAAATATAAGGGACACACACACACACACCCCATTTAGGACATAAGTTTTTGTCATTTGAAATAATAAGGATTCTAGCATCTAACACTTGAGTAATTTCATTTAAACAAGATGCAACTAAAAAAATAACCATTATAAAAAAGGATACTTTCATTATAATATTGGTTTATATAATAATGTGGAATAACATCCTTACAAAATTGAGTGACACGTCTCTTTTTAATGTTTTTTAGGCTAAGGATAAGCTCCAAAAAGGATTAAATAATAAAATTACTGAAATTAATTATTAGTTACTTGACTTCCTAGAACTTCTTTATTGTAAATACTACCACACAACACAAGTAACATAGAACAATAATGAATCAATGATCTTTAATACCCATACCTAATGTTATGCATAGTGCACTACTTGTATTCAACATATCCAATTTATTTCCCTTCAACATCCCATATATCCATCTCTCTTCCATGATACCCTACCTCTTTGTATTGATATAAAACATGCACTACAATCACACAATCAAGAGAACCCATCAATTGGTTAATTAAATAAAAATAAATAAATTTAATATGATAATTATTTTATTAAAATTGGGGATTATTAAAGGGTTAATATAGTTATGACAAATTAATGAGTAAAATTAGAATGTATAAAATATTAAATAAATACACAAGATTGATTTAAAACTTACTATTTATAAAAAGATGAAAAAAGGGAAGGTACCAAAAACAAATAACTTACATGGAATTCATTTATTATGGACTGAAATAAAAACTATGTATTTGATTATAGGACTATGTGAGGTTAGTGTGAATCAAGAGTATGGCTCTATTTAAATCTAGGATAGGGTTATGTTATTCAAACAAGGCTAGCCATTGTTTTCTATAGGGTGTCCCATCATACACTAAGGTTCCGATCGTTTGTGTGATTTTTTTAGATGCACCTTTTATTGTAGATACAATGTATACAATATAATTTAATTGATCTATAGTAAGAGCCATGGTGTACCTTCTTTACTTGGAACCCTAGCTCAATGATAATGAGGAATAAATGTAGTAAAATGGGATAAATGGGCTAGTGGATGAAGTTGTTCCTGACCACAACAACCCCTATATTGATTTCTACCTACATACTAATACTTGAAAGAGGGATAAAACTCTTTGTAGTTATCCTATGCTATAATTGTGTTTGTGAAAATTTAGTGTAATATTATATGCTAATGGAATCCTAGTGTAATTAAGTTCTCAAACAATGAATTTTTACCTTGTAGGTGTATTCAAACTTAGCCTTGAGCTATATGGACTAATAATTTGGAAGAATCAGTTCAAATAATTATGATGTTTTCAATATAGAATCCTCTGGGAAACTATTGTAAAAATGAATAAAAAATGTGGTTATATAGTGTTTATTTTTAGATTTACTATAATAAGACTTGTCAAACTTGTGGGATGACCCATTAATGAATATGAATTTGAAAATTTTGTCATTTTTTATATAAGTATTAAAACATTAGCATTAGACACTACCATCTAGTATGATTGTCTTAAAGGAGTGGCCATGTCTGAAGAGAAAATACAACTAAACTAAAAGTGGGAACTAGAATAATAATGAGTCTAGGATAATTAGAATGAAGAATATGAATATTCATAATTAAAATTTCCTAAGGATAGATCATCCACATATAATTAAATTATTAATAGTTTATAACTATGGAATTGAGCATAGGTTAAGTGTGTATAGAGGATGGTAAATGTACACATGGAAACACAAATTCTAACCTATGTACTCAACTTATAGAGGACTAACTGAGACAACTAACATAATAGATAGATGGATGGGTGAATATTTAGATTGATTTGATGAATTTGTTTTTGTATGATATGCATTATGAGATGCTCATTATAGAACCAAAATATTTCTACTGCATCATGGTTTTTATTAAGGGATTTGAATTGGGATGATACTAAACTCCAACGTCCCCTTTAATATTGGGAATGGTAAAATGGTGTGATTAGGCTAGATGAATTTGGGGATGTGGTCAAATATTTTAAGTTTGATATTCCTTAATAATTTCATACATTAAGTGAATGATATATGACAAGGGTAGTCCTAAGGATAAAACAAAAAGGGGAAATGGATGACTAGGCTTGAGCAACATTATATTTGTGATATTGATTTTGAAGGAAAATAACTATGGGGGATTAGGGATGTTTTATTGATCATCAATAGTTTTTATGGAGTTAAAAATAATAAAATGTATGGGTTAAATTAAATACATCTACTCTAATTTTTGTTTTAAAATCAAATTAAACATTATTTCCAGTAACTCAAAATCTAATTATATAGAAAAGACTCACTTTATGGAGTGGACACTTAGGGAGTGTGATCTGAGAGGAAAGGTAATTTAGTATGTAAGTGTAAGATATTTTTTGTAATCTTATTTGTAATGTGATACTTTTTTTACTATTGGAAGCAAGGTTTAAGTGCTTGTGCTCATCTAGTCAAGGCTTTCTAATTATTTTTGGTATTTTAAAAATGTTTTGGTATAAATAAATAAATTAAAATACTTTATAAAATTTAAATTATGAAATTAAAAAATAAATGAGTAACTAAAATAAAGTATAGATATATTTTTTTTTAATTTTTAGTGGTATCTTATGATACATGCACTATTGAAAGTAGAAGTTTGAAAGAAATTTGTAGTTGTTATTTTTTTTCTTTTATCTAATTTATGAGATGATTTGTTATAATATAAATTAATTTAAATTTATTTTGTTTTTTGTATGAAAATTATATGAGATGTAAAAAAAATCTAACATGCAAAAATGAAATAAAACTCTAAACCCTAGCAAGTAACTCACTACAAATTCAGAAATTAATTCTTCTATGCAAGCTAAAACTAATTTTTTTATGATATTGAATGCATGTTTATGAATTTATATTATCTATGGGTGAATATATTCAAACTTAATATTATTATTTTATGAATTTTATTTCCTAGAACAATAGTCTTTCACTATTAAAATGAATGGATTCTAGATCTAATATGTTAGGTTTTGAGTATCTAGATTGCCTTAGTTTCTATGGATTGAAAGTTTTTTGTGAATGAGATTTTAGTATGATGTTTTTGCCTATTTTTTTATTTTTTTATTTACCCTACATGATATTATAAACTACATTATTTCAATAAAAATGGATATGCAGTTGTGAAACAAAAGATTTGGACTATTTTTTTGGTGCAAGAGAAGAAAGAGAGATTTATTTTATTTTAATTTTAAAGAATGAAATAATATAATGAATTAATTAAATATAAACTACTCTAATATAATGAAAAATAAGTAAAAACTAAAACTAGAAACTCCCAACCTAATCAAGGTGAGACTAGATGGAACCAAATATATTATTTGATGTAGATCATCCTCAACAAGTTCACTCCACTCAATGTATTTACAATAATTATCTAAAAAAGTTTGATATAAAATTAATACTAATAAGGATTATGCAATCCTAGATAAGAATGTTGTTGTATTTTGGTTGGATGATCTATGATATAGAAAAGACTTTGTTGTTGATCAAATGATATTTTTCTTCCAAGACTATGTAAAATGACCACAAAGATGATCAAAGATGAAAAAAATGTTTTTCAAAATTGAAATTATCTAAGATTTTTTTTTTAGATATTTAAATCACAAACTTTGATACAAAATTTAGATCTAAAATTCATCTAAAACTAAGATACTTGGAAAAGAAGCAAGGAGGGTGCAAGAGTGAGTTTAATTACTATTTGACTAAAAAATAAAAGTAGGAACGATTGAAAGTGATAAAAAAGAGTGTGAGTGAGTTTGGATATCATGAGGATGAACATAAATCAAATAAAGGAAGAAACATGAATAAATCATGTAAAACATATGGAAACACAAATTTTGGAGGTTAAAATTTAAAGCTAGTCAAACTATGATGAAACCATCATACTTTGACTATGAATAATATGAAACCATGACATTGTATGATGAGACTAGCATACATAATTTATAAACCTGACTTGGAGATAACAAAATATTGTGGTGGTTTATGTAACTCCTATGGTAGAACACATTTTATAGGGGTGATCTTGTAATGGTAAAGTGTAGTTTCATTATAGAAACTAACAATTTTATCTTAAATGGGGGATATTTCAAACTAAGGCTATAAGCACTCATAAAAATAAACTAAAAGGTAAAAATAGGGACAAAAAGGGGAAGAGGGGTAGGAATTCCAAAGACAACCATATTTTAGTGTATGCTATAAATAATTACATCATCATTAGACTTGTTTTGTAAATTTTTCACCATGAAAATGTGGGGTGCATAAATATTTATCCCTTAGGTTTATTCCTTATCATGAATTGATGATGGTGTGATCTCTAATAGTGGTGTGCTTAATGGAAAAATGGGTTTTATAAATACTTACCTTACTTACATGTGTGGCACAATAATGCCAATTAGGACTCCAATAAACATGAAAAAAAAAGATAGGAATCAAGTGTATTTTAATAAAAAAGTGGAAAATAATGTTAACTAATCAAAACATGTATGTGAGTACTTACCATGTATGCATGGATAAGCATAGTACCCAAACTGTATCATTAGGGGACTAAATCTATTATCAAGTGTCATGTACCTATAAAACCAAAATGAGATACAAACATGTTATGGAAGATTAAAAATTATTAAAATTTGTTAGTTTTGAACACTATTAATGTTAATTCAAGGATAATAATTTTTAAAATAATGAACTATGATTTTTAAAAGGAAACTACTAAAAAAAATTAAATCACAATGGCTAGTTTAAAAGACTATATATTTGAAAATTGGCCTAAAAAAGAAATCATTTGTGGAAATTGAGTTTTGATATTTTTGATATAAATATTCACATTTATTGATTTGATCTATGAAGAAACCAAATTTATGAACATAACAAGTTGATGGAAGTAGTACTAACGAGAGGAACAACAAGCTAAATTTAAGTTGGTTATGAGCACTTTCTTATTTTTGCCCCATTTTTTATTTTATATTAAAAATGCATAAAAATAGATTAAATATAAAATTTTATTTCATGGATGGGTTTTGTAATGATTTTAGGCTAGTAAAATGTTAAAATTTATCTTATGGGGTTGTATTTTGGTAGGTTACGATAGATGTCAAAAATGTCACATTGAGACAAAATCATTGGTCTATACACACTAGTGGTTACGTCTTCACCAAGGAAGTTATGTGACTAATACATCATGTATTAAGGTGATGTCATAACTTTTGTAAATTTAGTAGTTATAAAACTTCCATGGGATGAAAATGAAATCATCTAGGTAGTTTCATAATTGTTGCCTACAAAAGGTGGTAGTTTCATCCTAGAGGGAAAAAGAGTAGTTTTGAATCAATTTTTAGCCTATAAAATGGGTTAAGAACTCATATTTGGTGATTTTAATATCAATAAAGATACATATGATGGAAATGGGCTAAGGAGCACGAGTGGCTCCCATAGATAATGACATTGTTGATGGCTGATGAGTTGGCCATTCTAGATAGAGTGAGGATTATTTGGATTGATGAAGTGGGGATAATGCCCCTTATTGAGTAGGTTTTTTAAAAATATATTCACATAATATGTCTATGCACCCTAATTTAGTCAAGCAACCATAATTACTATGTTCTTTTGCTCTTTCATGAGAAGGTCTTAGTGATGAATGTGAGTCTTGTTCGTGTGGTCACTTTGAGTCTTTTGATATTTATTATGACCTTTTTATCTTATTTAATACACCACTAGTGGTCTTGTGTCATTCCATCCCAATCCCATGGAACCCCTATCCTATTTTTCATAGTTTTTAATTAGTTTTATGATCTTAGGACAGTAGCATAGTCTAAGACACTAGTGCAGTGTGCTAGTGTCTAGTTCAATGTTATCCAATGGTCATTTTTCTAGTGTGTTTGGGTCCTAACACTTATTTTATCCTTATCTTATGTTTTTATCTTTATTTTACATATTATTAGGAATAAAACAATGGATTTAAATTCAAATCAAAGTTATTTATATATAAATATCCTCACAAGGCATTTTACATCTAGAACTTACTAATTTCACACATAATTACATAAAATAAGTCAATATTATAGCTCATCACACTGCATATTACTTATTAATCACACATAAACTTGCATGATTTATCAAATAAAGTCCTAAGTGAAATCCATTCTATCATACCATGCACGTTGATTATACATTTTTCTTAAGGGATAACTACATGTGATCTGAGACCCTTATCATTAGGGTTAATTTAGGCAAAAATAAAGGCAAAATAGGTTCTACACCATGTAATCGTAACATCCCACAACCCTATTTTTCTCTTCATTTTGAGTTTAATTTTTGTTGTTATTTCATGTGTGTAGGTGTTCATTAGGTTTTGGATAATATTTAGAAAAATAATCACATAGACAAATAATCATAAGCTCAAAATTCACCTATAGGTCACTGAAACCCTCCCTCAACACCCCTAAAAGTCTCAAGTAGAGTTTCCATAGAAGGACATTAGCATTTAAACATGGAAACTAACATTACAACATTACTATCCTCCTAACTATGGTATTGTTTGAAGGTAGTTTTCAACCCCAGCTCTATAACAAAAGGTTCCTAACTAGTTTTCAAGCCTATTCTAGCCTTCCTAACATTTGACAGTGTTTTTTTGCATTCTAGATAAGTAAAATTTCCCATTATTATTACATTTCATGCAAATTCATTTGACATATCTATTTTCAATATTTGTCTAAATTTATCCCCTATACCCAACCCCTTTAGTAACCTAATATTTATATGTCTAAGTCCTAAATAATTAAAACATAATGCTAAGAACTAGAACACCTTCCAATTTACATAGGATATTAGAGAATAGACCATCACTCTTGATAAAATATATTGGATTACATGTTTTCTAATGAAAAGTTATGTGGCATCCCTACAAGATTCCACCAACATGATAGAGGATTATGGATAGGCTAATAAATTTAGGGATGAGGACACACCTGATATAGGTATGAAGTGTGGAGTTATAATTTTGTGAATTAAGGGAGTTGTGATCTTGAACCTTTGAAAGGCAATTATTGGGATCCTTGCCCCTTGATTGGTTGGAAAAAAGGGCATTGATAGGTTCTTATAAATCTGGTCACCCATCCTATGTCAAGTTAAGGAGAGGTTTATAATTTATTTTTGGGATCAATAGGTCCTTTCCCTCATAAACAAGGACTTGTATAGTATTACATGACTAGGAGTAGTCTCAATCAACCACCCCATGCTCATCATGAGCTAGGTATATGAGAGGTTGATCCATACAAGAGAGGGGTTATGGTTTAGAATGCATATGCTATAAAAGTCTTATTCTAAAAAAATTTAGTGCCTTTTAGAGCATTTAATTGAGAGGTTAGAGCCTTGATAGTAGAAAATCTAGCGGTTCTACCATATCAAGGGATGGTTGGTCAGTGGGATGATGAGGGATTCTACCTTATGGAAACTATAATATTTATATATATTAAGAAAATATGACTTAAAATTTAAGTATAACCATTAAATAGGGCACCACAATATTTTTGGTTGTAGTTCATAGAAAACCTCCTCATGGGTGCAGAGGTATATACAGGCATAAGAGAGGCCAAATTGGGAGACTTAGGAGACTATCCTAACATCAACTAACAAAAGGAGTTCCTATTTTGAGGGTGGTGAATATGAGAGGGGAACAAAAGTATCCCATAAGAGAAGGGAGATATAAGTACACATGGGTAATGTAGTGGCACTATTAGTGGTGGGATAGTAGTAACATATTTCATAGCCACCACCTCAGCCACCATAGTAGGATCCCATACAACACTAGAAAGTAGTGGAGTGAGAGGATCCAAATTTCATTAAACTATTGATGAGGAATAAGAGGAGGATAAGGAGTATGAGGAGGACTCAGATCTTGACTGGCACAAGGTTGATCTATGTAAATAATGCATTTTATTTATTTTAACTCTTTATTTATTTATTTTTAGTATGATTACTTAATTGATTTACTACTTTTATTTTCATTTGACTAAATTTGATGTTTGTCTTATTATTTTTTATTGCATATACATCTATGGCCTTGAGGACTATGATCAAGGACACTTTAATAAACATATTTTATATGGGGATAAACATGACTTGTGACTAGTTTTTGGTCAATATAGTACTATCTAATGGGATACGTAGGCACACACATGTTTTTTACACAACATACCATGATTTTATGATAATAGCTAGTCTAATGGTGGAGAAAATTAGTTTGGATGTGAGAGTGACTATGACAAAGGCTCATGTGGAGGATCTAAGTGAGGCTCTATCTAAGATAGGGGTTTGGGCCTCCTCAAGCTAAAATATAATAGGAGACATGGTATCTTACGGAGGGACCAGTAGGAGGACACCCAAGATCCATAGTACATGACATTATATGGAATGAAGGCCCTCCCATAAGATGAGAACAAAGTCTTACTACCACTATTGTACATGCACATTATAGACATTATGTTTTTATTTTTTTAAGGTTTTGAGACACATTTCCATATCTAGAGTTGGATTATACTAGATACATGATTTTACAAACATGACATTATTATGATATATATGGATATTTTTAAGCTATTTTAGTGACTTTCCATTTAAGTGTTGTGTTTAATTTTCATATATTCTTTTTCAATTTATGTGTTCTAGATGACTAGGCATGTGATGATATACCTTGTATCTCTTATGTTTTGATAATGTTATGGAAATTTCCATAGTCCATGACATTATATGACATCAGGTCCCTCTTATAGGAGGAGGAAAAGGCCTTAGTACCACTATTGTACAAATATACTATAGAGATTATATATTTATTTTGAGGTTTTGAGACATATTTCCCTCTATGGAGGTGGATTATACTAGATACATGATTTTATAAACGTAACATTATTATGATATGTGTGTGTGTGTGTGTGTGTGTGTGTGTGTGTGTGTGTGTGTGTGTGTGTGTGTGTGTGTGTGTGTGTGTGTGTGTGTGTGTGTGTGTGTGTGTGTGTGTGTGTGTGTGTGTGTGTGTGTGTGTGTGTGTGTGTGTGTGTGTGTGTGTGTGTGTGTGTGTGTGTGTGTGTGTGTGTGTGTGTGTGTGTGTGTGTGTGTGTGTGTGTGTGGATATTTATGGTATATTTTAATGACTTTACATTTAAGTGTTGTATTTGATTATCATATATTCTTTTTCATTTTATGCACTCTAGATGACTAGGTATGTGATGATATACCATGTATATCTTATGTTTTGATAATGTTAAAATGTTTATAAATGTAAAATGTGGAAATAGAATGTATGAAAATGATGTAATGTGATGGATGTATCTAAAACTATAA
Source organism: Torreya grandis (assembly GCA_037957365.1). Classification (NCBI taxonomy): domain Eukaryota; kingdom Viridiplantae; phylum Streptophyta; class Pinopsida; order Cupressales; family Taxaceae; genus Torreya; species Torreya grandis. The sequence goes on along the minus strand of JARHVA010008474.1, from coordinate 150,885 downwards.
ATGCATTAAAAATTATTTTATAGGTGATGACTGAGTTATTTCATTGACACAACATATGACTTTCAATTTCTAGCAAAGGAATGAAAGGTGAATGTGGGATATATGTGAAATGGTAAAATAAAAACTATAAATCAAAATTTCACATGGAAAAGGAAGATGAACTAATAATTATGATAAAAGGGGAAGAAATTTAATTATTGATAAAATTATAATACATTAAATTTATTAGCTTCACCTAGAGGTACATAGCTCTAATAAAATTGGTAAATGGGATAATGTTTCCATTTTTAGTATTGACATGTAAAAAAGCCTTTTGAATAACTCTTATTAAATAATTTATAATTTAATATTGATTTTGCATTTAATTTTTCCTTTTCTTTGATACTCACCACACTTAGTCTCATATGACTAGGAAGATACATGGATCATCACCAAAGACTAGATATAGGTGAGTAAGGGTATCTCTCCCCAATGTTAAACCCATACAAATACTAAGATGTGAGGTCTCAATATTGAAGGTTAGATAAGAGTGAGAGATGTGATATTTTAATCTTATTTTCATAATATTTTTATTTTAATATGAGTTCATTTATTTCTATTTATCACATATTTTTTTAAGGCACATACCCCCAAATATTGACCCCATGCATCTAATAAGATACAAGGGCTCATAATCTAGGACCAAGAAAATCAAGTAAGGTTACCTTATTTTTAGCATGCTAATGTTTTTTTCTTAGATGGAACCACAAGATGGGAATATATCATGGAAAATATTCTAGTTTAGGTTGTAGTCTAACATTTTATAAGTTGTTCAATAAGGTGTAGGGAAAGATAGTTATAATCTTCTCATAATGACTAAGACAAGCAACAATGTAGTTATGATTTTGATAATGTTTTCAATATGATAATAAGTTAATATGAAGATTAAATTGGATGGTAAGTTGCATTTTTAAAGTTTTAATCATTCAAATTGATAACTAAATAATCAACAAATAAGACTTATAATATACTAATACAACATGTAGATAATGGAAGCCACAATAAAATGAGGGAAATATGAAAATATTATGACTAAATATAAAATAATTTAAGGTGAAAATAGTTTTAAAAAAAACTCATCTAACTCCCTACACTCCAAAGTGCATAACTGATGGGCTCCATTCTTTAAATATGTAGACACTAAATAAGGACCTAGCTAGTTGCCTCTAAAATTTTAACCTTCACCTTTATTTATATCTATTTGATTGTCAAGTCTTAGGATAAGTATCCTACTTGTATATGTCATTCATTAACATTTTTTTGTATTTTTAACACACGATTTGTGTAAGTAATCTAATTATGTGGAGCCACTATCTAGTATTTATATAAAGTTTCTAACAACTCTAATAATGTGTTTTTATACTATTAATCATCGATAATACATTGAAGAGAGATAAGAAGAACATGAATTTATAACTCAAGTGGTATAAAAAATTCTAATGCAAACATAAGTGAATATGGGGTTGCTCATATGAGAATGCAAACCCTCATCCTATAGGTCCATAGTGTTGGATACATTTGTAGGTGCCAATCCCTTTTAGTTTCTTTGACACTTTTTACCAATATTTAATTTAAAATTTTATTGGTGGATTAAAATTGAACATTGGATTATGGGTATTATAAGGAGGTCTTGTGATGGGATATATAAAAATCATTACACACTTCATGGACCTCAGGGTTCTTGAAAGGAAATCCATTGTCTATGATAATGGCTTATGGACTTTGAACTGATAAGTGATATTATTCAAAATAAATTTAATGATGACCAATCTATTAATAGTTGTTAGAGGCATGGATTATTCCCACTTAGCAAAATACTTAGTGGCTATGATGATGAAATGGTGATCATATAAGGAAGTGGGAGAAAGTTTACCGATAATATCTAGAAACCAAGTGTAAAAAGGACATGGCATGATAATGGGATGTAACACTTTAGTGGGAATGTGAATATCATGAGATAAATGTTGAAATTTATCACATTTTCTCACATAATTAACAACATTGTGTTCAAAAGTGGGATATAAGTATCCCATCCTATGAATCTTGTAGGTAGTTGTGTGGCCACTAAAATTACCACCTCAAACATTGTTATGAAAATGAAAGTGGAATTTTTATAACTCTTTTTGGTCAACACACCTTAATAAAATGTCATCAAAGGATTTTTGATATATAAAATTGTCTATAATAACATATTTTGACATAATGATGTGAAAGCACCACCTCTACTATGAATTCACACCCTTGGGATAAATATGATCAATTAAGAAGTTGATGATGACAATATAACAAGGAGAATAAATAATAGCATGTTTATCTATGTAAAATATTATATCATTATGAAAATTGGTATCTATGAGAATACTAACCTCTAAAGGAAAATATTCCAACCAAGCAATAATGATTTGTCCCTTAATGGAATTTTAGTCAGCGTGAGTTTGAACTCTTCAAAATCATGATGAAATTCTTAGCCTTCCATGAAATAGTTCATTAGTTTAATAATGTTCATAATGCCTAGGAACTTAATATAACCCTTGTTTATTGTTTAAACATATAATGTTTTAATCACTTGGTTATGAAATATGATGCCCAAACACTCATTGTCTGCTTGAGTATACTATGTCTCATAGTAAATTAAAGTGTATCTAATGAAATAGATGGCATGTTCCTTTCCATCATAATCCTCTTGGGTTAACATGAAAGTGAGAGACACCTAAGTTTACTTAATATAAATAATGAGAGGATTCTTAGACCAGGGTGTTATGAGAAATGGAAAAGACATGAGAAAGTATTTTACCACTTTAAATGCATCCCAACAATTACTCATCCAAGTCAAGCCACTCACCTTCTTGATATATTTATTGACAAGATGAGCTGCATAATAAAGGTTAAGTATGAATAATATAATGGCCCCCAATGTGTTTTGGAATGACCTAATTATAAACTCATCATTAGGGTGAGCATATCTAAGATTGTACAAATTTTGGTTGGGTCAATATCGATTCCACTGTGAGAGATAATATAACCAAGGAATTTTCCACCTATGACTTCAAACACACATTTTTTTATATATTTATGATGTAAACATATTCGATCAATCATATTATAATGGTTCACAATACCTCTAAATGGCCAATCCTTTGCCTTATTTTTCCTATAAAATCATCCACATAAACCTTTACTATCTTATTGATGAGATTGTGTAAATATGGGTCAAGTTTCTCTGATGTTTTTCCATAATATTTTTAAGGCATAAGGTAATGAATATATATCAAAAATTACCCCATGTTATAGCGAATTATCTATTTATTTGATATTATTCTAAAATTTAGATATAGTTATATCCAAATAAGACATCCATAAGAGACAAAAACTCATAACCAGTTGTAGAATCAACTATAACATCAATGGAAGGAAGAGAGAAATCATATTTTTTACATGATTTATTAATATCTTGAAAATAGATGTATATCCTAATATTTTTGTTCTTATTTAGAATGGGAATGATTTTGGACATCCATTTACAATAGTCCACAAGTTTTATGAAACCTACTTTAAGAAGCTTAATAACTTCTTCCCTTTCCATTAATGCAAATTTGGAAATGATTGGCATAAGCCTTAATTTTAAGGGATTCAATTAAGGAATTGTAACCAAATTTTGATTGACTAATTTCGGTTTAATACCTACCATATGAATGTAGGAAAAGGCAAAATTTTGGGAAATTTTGGTAGGAGGTTTTTTGTGATCTTCCACCTCTTGTGGCAAGATTAAAGATCCATGTTTGAGTATTTTATTGATTTATTCAATACCCATATTTATATCAATGGTATATTATATAATGGAGGTATTCCATTCTTTAAAATCTTTGGTATTAGGGATAATATCAACATACTCACCTTCTACATTAAAGACATCAAATTCATTTTTATAAGATAGGTAATCTTTAACTTTGAAATAGGAATCATTATATTAACCTCTGAGGGTAGATGTAGGATAAAAAGTATATAAAAACCTCTCTTATGATGGAAATATGTGAGGTCATTAAAATCACATAGGAAATCTAAAATGGACTCATCATTCTCACCTAGATCAAGGACCAATGGGATAATATCCTTCCTAATGTAAGTGAGGGTTTGGTAATGAGACAATTTTTATATGAGCGGTTATATCCTAAAAAATACTATAAAATATGATTTAGTTATCATAGAGTAAGAATAAAAATGTGAGTAAGAATAAATCATAGATTCATCAATATGATTATTTTCCCTTGGGATGGATTCTATGGAAACAAAGTTAGAATATTCATCAACATCACACACAATTATTTTGTAAAGTTGAATTTGTTTAGCCTTAGCTTAAAGAATCTCTAAGACTTATTTGGTGACTAGCTATGAGTCACATGGATATTTATATTTTTTATGCCTAACCACTTAGTGTTGATAATTCCAAGAAACAAGGCTTAATATTTAACCCCATTATTTGTAAACTCAAATTCCAATTTAAAATATAAAGGCATCATTCATCCTTTTAGGAAAATTATAATGAATCTTGTTGCTTTTCCAAGATGAAATTTGGTCCCCTCAGAATCAATGTTCCATTGATCATGTATAGAAGGATAATAATCATCATGGTTGGATGGAACCTCTTGTTCTTCTAAAATTTCAACCATGGTGACCTCTAATATGCTAGCTAACCCATATTAATCTTCTTGGTCTTACTATTTAGAGATATTTTAAGTTCCTATTCCTCTTGGGTAAAAAGGAAGTATAGATGATATATCATTTTATATGATATTGATCATTTAAACCATAGAATGGTTGATATGACTAGTATCATTGCATGATCATTACAAATTTTTATTTTATTACAACTTCCTTTTCTTTAGGCTTGTATTTCAAAATAGATGTAAGAAACTATACGCTCTTTTTCAACACAACCACTTTGGGCTTCAGTGTATCTTTCAATTAGAATAAATGTGGGGGTTTAACCACACCATTGTTGGGTAGATTATAGTCAATGTGTAGTTCTAGTTTATTGTGCATGGTCACTTGGATAACATCAAATGGTTTGGGGTCTATTGGGAAAATAAACCTTCATAATATAGAGGAACATTATTTTAAAAAAAAGGGTATAATGGATTTCCTTCATCCTATTAATCCAAAGGTTTACTCAAGATCATGTTTTAATTAGTGTCGCTGTCATTTACATATAAATATATCAACATGATCTTGGGACATAGGGTACATAAAATCACAATGGTTTAGATTGAAGTGTATGTGAGGATAACATAGCCTTGAAGGTTTTTTTGGTAGTTAATAAGTTATTTCCCTATTATTAAGATTTTTTAAGAATGAGAAGGGAATTATGTTCATAGTTTATCCATCATTAACCATTACTTTTTTTACATAGTTGTATAAATCTATACTTGTATAAATAACAATTGATACCATATCCTATCCATATTAGAGTTATGAGGGATAATATTGAGGTAAAATAAATATCTAACATCCATAAAACTCTACCCTAGAGGAAACATTTCAAGATCAATATGGTTGATATGGGCTTGAGGTGGAGGAGTCACACTAGCTAAGTTCCCCAAACCTAGGGTATAAAGTAATGTCTAATGGTGGGTAGAATAATTCTATAGAAAGTAAAGAAACATGATGTAGGATAATGCCTATATATTTTCTATGACTAAGTCATAGTTTCCCAAGGTTTTAGGATGACATCATCATCTAAGATATTGGAAGGGTAAAGAGTTGTGGGCTAATATTCATGTATGTGAGTAATGATATTTACTCCTTATTAAATTTTTAACTCCACCACTCATATCATTATAAATTTACCTTGAACCCATAATAAGGTATCCACATCAAGTTTGACTTTATTATAAGTATAATCATCAACATCATGAGTGCATGTTGGCATATGTTGGTTTTATTGAACTAGTTAGTTTTGTGAAATACCCTATGGTTTATTTTGGGTAACTAGCATTTGATGGTTCATGAAAGGGTTTTAATATATTTAGAGGTTTTTGGTTTTGAGGGATTATGAGACCATTTAATTTGGCTTGAAGGTTTTCATTTTCATTCCCTAAGAACATATAAAAAAATCATATGTTTTTTAGGGACTATTCAAATGAGCTTGTTGCACTCCTCACATGAATGAATGTCATGTACAACCACTTGGTATAAGAGGAAATTGATGTTTATATATTTTTTTCTAAGCCTCTAATTTTTTCCTATTTTACCAAACCCATGTTGATTTATCCTTTGGTAAAAGGGATAGTTTTGGAACTATGGGAAATGGTCAACATTCTAGAATTAGTTTTGGTTTTGGTTTTGAGTATTCATGTTGAGTGGTGGGGGTAAATTGAAATAAACAATGTGAAATATAGGTAGATGATTCTAGTTATTCATAAAATTATTATTATTTGTGTTATTTTTGTCCATGGACTATATTTGATTATTATTAATGGGTTTTGGTGTCTTATTTTGATCGGTCATATGGTCAGTGGTGGGAATTCAATTTCTATAGAAAACCTTTGGGCCTCTCTTGTTATTAGCATTATTTTGGTTCATATTTTAAATCCCCCATTAATTTTGTTATGGGTATCTATACATCCATTGGATCTAGATTTAGCGACCATTGTCAATGGCCACTTGGTTGATTTGTAAAGAGATTTCAAGTGATTCTTTTTAGGATCAATAATAGAACTTTTGGACATCTTACCTTGTCTCTTTATCAAGGTAGTGAAGAAATATAACACACATATATCTTTGATACATGTTTATCACACTATAAGATGAATATATAACCCACCACCATCTCATTATGAAATGGGAATTTGATTCATAAATACATTGTTTATTGTGGAGGGATTCTCAAATACCAATTTTCATAAACTTGTTTATCTCAAAGGCTTGAGAACATTCTACCATGATTTATATAAAGTAATGGATAAGTTCCTTGGGGAGGTGATATTACAAATCAAGGGAAATTACTTCTAGATTTTTTTGTTTTTTTTGAAAAAACTCCACCCCAAGGAAATAATTCCTTAATGATCATGGCATACACATTGGGATCTCTTTCCAATTTAAATTTGGGAAGGTTAAGTAGGGATTGATGTAGAATAAATCCTCATATACTATGATCAATGGGTTCCTTTATATATTCAATGTAATTCCACATAAAATTAAAGGCATGGTAGGATAAGATTGAAGGGGTGGGTTTTGATATGGGTTGTTAATGTAACTAGGAGGAAAATAAGATGCTTGGTAAGATGGTGTGGAATAAGTCAGAAAGTAATTATCTAACTAGGTAGACTAGAAGAAAATGTGATATTAATAATCAAGAGTGTTACATGGAGAAGGGTTAGGTTATTATCGAGGAGGATTTTATGTGGATAACATGTAACTCAGAGGAATGTGACTTGAAAAATTATTGGATACCATATTCTTTGGAGAAATGTGTGTGAATACACTTCTAATTGGGACATGGTTTGGATGTTGATAGGGTGGAGGGACTTTAGAAGCATTTTTATTTTAGACTCCTTGAATAATAATATCCCTTAGGTGTGTCAGTATAAAATTTAGTCACCTTGGATTTATGGCTCACCCAATAGGAGAATCAAACTCATCAAAAGTTGGAGTTATCATTGTAGAGAATGGTGACACTAATATGCAATTTAGAGGATCAATCCCATTATAAGATATGAATAATTTGGGTGTTTTTGTGTATTTTTTACCTAAAATCATGAAATGAAAAAACACATAAAAGATAGAAAGGGGGAAAACCCACAATGGGATAAAAGTAGAGAACCATCAGGATAACTCAAGAATACAAAATAAAAATGGAAATCCTTCCTCTCACACAAGAATGAACATAGAAGCAATAGGGTTTTTGGGAAATAAAGGCATTCCTAGAATCAAAAAATATCCTAAAATAATTTATTACACACACTTGGTATATGGTTCTAATGAGATCAAACATGTAGAAACTTGTGGACATCAAGAATGCTTATACAGAGGTTTTCAACATAAAGTTTGGAAACACTACAATTTGTATATAATAAAATTAATGTAAATTTTTAATTAATTATTCATTTACAAATAAATATTTAGAATTCATAAATAAATTATAATAAAATATACAAACATCCCAAAAGAGTCTCACCCACTTGCTTTCATTTCATTACTCCAATTTGGAAATAACATGGCTCTAGACAAAGTTGTAGCTAGCTCTCTGCAATAGTTTGTGAAAAGGAAGAACCTATACAAATCTAGATTTTCATTTTTGTAAAATAGTTTACTTTAAAATATGAAAATTCATTCCTTTGCATCTCTTTTTTTCTTTTCTTTTTATTTAGGCAAATTTACAATATTAACATGAACTTTTAAATTTGCATTTACAAATAATATTAATTCTAAAAAAAAGTTAATTTGTCAAATTAATAAAAATTTATATTCATTTAAGGACTTTAATTAATGTTAATTAATTATAAAATAATTAATAACATAATTAAGTCAATAAACTCTTCTATCAAGCCCATAACACAAAATTTGAAATATATTCTAGATGGGATAATATAAAACATTGATTTATCCATTAGGCTATGGGGTCATATGAAATATAATGAAAAACATAACAAATGCAAAATTATGGGAGAGTGTAAAATGGGGTAGTGAAATTTGGATGCCCAAATTTCACTACAATAGTCAGTTCTGACTATGGGATCACATTCCCTGGTGGAATGCAGGATAATTGTGGAAGATGTTGGTGACTTGTGCCTCATCCAATCTACTAAAAATACCTTTAAACCTTCACTACCCTCATTATATGATCCATCCAAATAGAATCTAGTTCTCCTATCCTGATCATATGGGAATGAACATGAGTTATCAGGCTAGATCATTGTGTAAAAATTATACAAACTTCTCTTTTAACCTATTTTATATTCCTTTTTAGGGAATTTTTTCATTTTTTCATCTAAAGTGTGAATATTTCTACATATTTTTACCACACAATGCCAAATTTGTATGATCTAGTTGAGTTTAGATTTAACTTTCTTGTTTATTGATCTTATTCCAATCCATAATTAAATCCCATTTTTCTTGCAGTGTGATTTTCCCCTGTTTAGAATGTTGGTTTGTTAAATATGTTGAGGTAGACAATGATGCTATATACCTTAAAGAAAACCTATCATCCTCCATATGAAGGTCTATTACTAAAAGAGATAATTAAAGGAATCTATTTATTCTAAATTTAAATTAAATTATTCCTTTTTCACCAATAAAAATTATTTATGTTTATGTATTGAAATATTTAAGATTTTATAATAGTTAACTTGTATATTTTTTAACAAAAATTATAAAAAAAATATTTAAGTGCATCTCAATTGGTAGAAATGACTTAGATGATATTAAGGTGAAAATCAAGGATGTCATGAATAATAACTATAATATTTTTTGTAAATAAAAATTATTATAATATCAAGTTCCACAACTTTAAAAAAAACCATGATCCTCCATTTTCATTAATCCCACTGCACAATAACTTCTCATACGATTCTTATGCTTGTGAACTATATGAAAACAGTAGAGAAACACTAAAAATATCTAAATAAATTTATTCATTTAAAAAATAAATGGGTGTATTACTTATTGTAAGTTCATAATGATTACTTATAGGTGAATGGTTATTAGAACAATTCAATCTCTATAAGAAGCATTCAATTTTGACATTTTATTTCTTTGATTCTATAAATGGGTCTTACAAGGTGCAACACAAGATTGAGAACATAAACTATGGGAAACACATAATAGAAATCAGTGGCTTTTTATGAATAATAATGATAAAGGTATTGTTGTGTTTAATAAGAATGCATGGCTGAACAAGATGATGTTTGATTCTTCCTATTGGCATCTCAAGACTGCATTTGACAATATCTTACTTCCAAATGTCTATGAAATTTGAAATTTCTTAAGTTAGGGAAATGATCCTCATATAAAATAATTCTTAGTGAAGTCTATGTTAAGTATCTATTGAATGAGCCATTGCATCTCGAACCATTTTCCTACTTTTCAATTAAATTAAGTATTACAAAAGTAATATTTCAAAAATTATAGACAAAAAGTGGGTTCCATGAATATTTAACTAATCTATTGTATGAAAGTTTTTGATCTTTCCCAAGTAAGACTTATGGATTTAATGGTAACCAATATTTACAAAGATACTTAAGTTGAAAGATAAAATACAAATAAATTCACCCATAAGGGGAATGCATTGGTCACCAAAGGCTAGGCAATCCAAATGACCCAATGATATATCATTGTTTCCATAAATGGAATTCTATACTAAAAGAAAGGAATATTTCTTGGAAAATTATTCAAAGGGAGGAGAATATTTAGATGATGCCTTATTTACTTAAAAATATAATGGATTAGGGAGTTATCCAACTCAAAATACTACTACTGCATACCATTATGTTTAGTTTAGTCCAATTTTAGATATTATATCTTGAAACTATCACCCATCTAAACCAAGTTGGTTATTTCCTATGTCTCAAAGGGAGTCTGCATCATGTTTTTCAACTTCACCATTTGTATATAGATTAATAAGTTACGTAGTTTTAGGTCTATGCAATATTCTTCACTCATCTTTAATAAAGATTGCACCAACTTTTTCAGCTCTACAACTTTCAAATGAATCAAAGGGGTCTAAAAAAGCAAATCCTTGTTAGTCATTATCTTTGGGTACTGATAAAACTACATTAGTTGAATTTACTCAATATTTAATGTACTCAAGATTTATTTGGTAATGTTTTTGGTTCCCTCTTAGAAAACATAAAACGAAGTGATATGTCTATTTCTTCCAAGGAATTTATGGACCTTGGGAATGAGTGCCACTTGTTCATACTATGCATAATTTATCAATGGTGTTTCTTGATATTTCATCATCTTTAGATAATTTAAGAGGATCTAACATTCAATTTCTCCAGTCTATCATTTCTAATATATCAAAGTGTCTTATGAAAATGATGGGCCTTTTTACATAAATAGTTGCAACTGCTTTAGATCCCAAAAAACTAGAAATCACTCCCAATGTAAAGAGAACTCAAAAGGTTTGATTTAAAAAATATCTTTTAGTAGTACGTGTTAATGATTTTATACTGGTGTGTGTTTGTGTTTTATATTTTACTATATCATCTTTAGTAAGCCTGCTCTAGTGATAAAAAATTCTCTAAGAAAGCATAAAATTTCTTTTAAAGCCATAAATAAGGATTAGCTTCAAATACATATTCTAATTGAATCATCTCTTTTTAAATGGTTTCTCTAAGAACTTATTATAAATATTAAGTAAATAAGGGGCTTAGTATGTTGATATATGTTTATTTTCAACTTGGAAAATACAATTTATATTTTTTGAAAACCTTGAAGTCAAATTGGTTTATCTATATGCAAGTCACTTAAATGTACCATTCTATCATTATGGAAAATCAATAGAGGATGCATCAAGGATAAAATTTGACAAACTTATTCTCCTAGATTACAAAAAAAACTAATTTATAAAACATAGATTATTCGATTCATCCATAATAAAGTCATAATCCCAATGTTCAATTATAACAAACTTTGATGATTATCCCAATCAAATTGATGTAATAGAATGATTTGTGTTTCTTATTTCTTGGTCTCAAATGATGTCTTTCCAAATTATTATTTTCTTTGAGTTGTTTTTTGATACTCACAATAAGAAAGGATGAACATGCGTAAGATGAGGCATTCTATTGGGTTTTTTAAAGTTTATCATTGTCATATTTCATGCATTAATATTAGGTAAAATCATTTATTTTTTTGTTTTCTTACCCTTTCCATAGTATTAAATGGAAAGTTCATTTTCCAAGATTGTAAGTTGGACAATGGATCTTTGAAATTTAATGGTGAAATGGACTTTACAAGTCACAAGTTAACAAAATTTGTGGCATGATCTACTATTGGAGGAAAGGAGGTTACCCTTGAAAGAATAAACTCTTTCCATATATCTACAAAATCTATGTAGTTGCATATGGTCAACATCAAAGTAGATATGAATTTGATGATGTTTGAGATCAGATGCCTTAAAATGGAGCTTGAAATAAAAATGTTAAGGAAGAGCCACAAATGTGACAATGTTCTCTTCTAAATGTCCTTACCATATAAACTCTTTTCATCTCATCACTTTTTTGTCTTATTAGGGAAAGTATAACTTTGATTCTTATCATTTTTTGTGAAGACTTTTGAAATAGTATAATAGACACTAAAACATGTTAACTTTGATCAATATCTTTGACCCACATCACTAGAGACTAGTGTTACTTTTATGTGTTCTCCAACATTTAGCTAGTTGTTGTTTAATATCAAATTAAGTTACCTATAGGTTTATGGCCATTTATATGTATATTATTAGTTTTTGTAATTATATATCAACCCACTCATGTTTTACAATTTTAAATAAAGTGAAATTAAGTTTGGAGATGGTGAAATTTCAACAAACAAGGATACTGTAAACTCTAAGAATTCTCTAGTTGTGAATTTTGGTACAAAAGGGAATGACTTGAACCACACTACAGTGCCAATTTTAGAGGATAAATATCAAGGGCTTCCTAATTTGAATTTGAATCCAATCAATTATGGTGTAGTCTAGATAGATACAATCATTACATTAGAAGAGACTATTCTTTCCCTAAACAAAATTCATGGGGTGTCTATTCTAAATACTAGTTGTAGCACTTCTGATCAGGAAACATGACACCCAAATCTAGAGATAGGAATTGGAAAATTTGAAGCTAAATTTATAATCATAAAAGAATGTATGACATACTCTTAATTTTATAAAATAGTTGCATCTAATTCCCATCTTATAAATTTTAATGGAAAATTTGGTTGATGTTCTAGATCCTTTTGGTAGCAAGTTAAATATGGGTTGTATAAGTGGTTTAGATGAAGTATAAGTTAGTTGCACCACCCAAAGTTAATTTCCATAGTTGAATGATGGTATAGAGTTAAATGTACAATGTGAAGTGTTCCCAGTCATTTTAACCTCTGTAGATATTGTAACTTACTTTACACATGATTATAAACTAAAAAGAAACAATCATATACATTCTTTACAAAGAACTTTGTGTGATAATACTCTAAGATAAATGTATTCAGATTTGGAGGACCAAAATAGAATTAATTTTTCAAAACACAAATAGAATGAGATTATAAATAATAAAAAAAACAATTTTTTCATAGATGATAGATGTCAAACTGGAAACATTTCCATGGAAAATGGTGTAATAGTTGAAATCCCCATAGAGTGAAAATTTGTAATTTTTTTATCACCTTGAAACTGTGGATGGTATGCACATTTAAAAGGAATTTTTATGCTTAGAATTAGATTCAAATTTGGAATAGATCAATAGTAATGAGGATGATCATTTTTATTCCTCCAGTGAAGATTCAATGTTTAATTTTTTAAATTAGTTGCCTGGTTCTTAGATACTAGAAACCAAATAAATTTGTAAATACCTTTTGTCTTTCATTTAAGGTTTATTAGGGATGATAGATATCAATATGTTGAAAACATTTTTGGGAGTTATCAATAAAATGTATGTATGTACCTACTTTTGACAACACCTTTTCTATTTGTTCATTATATTGAAGTTTCTAACTTATAATTACAAATATGTGATGGAAATTGGCTAGACTTACAATGTTTGTATGCCATTTTTAACTATGGGAATCAAATGTGGATTGATTGTGTTTTCATTGCTCTAAAGTTTGAAATTTTAAAGTGTACTATTTCCAATATAGGGTACACAAAAAAAACCTCTTTGTTTTTGGGATCTCACTTGAATCTTCCATAAATTAGTGACATATTATACCAACTTAAATTTTTAACTTTTAGACATGTAAATATTCCACTATAGAATCACACCAAATTTATTGGTAGTGATTCAAATTCATGTGTATTTCATAAAATTGTTTCGGAATTGGTCACATCTTACTATCTTATTCTCATATTGATAGTGTTTTCTATTATAATGAGAAAGAGTTGAGATGGTGAGTATTAAAAAAAATCTTTTTTCCTACATTGGGAGAAACTCACATAATTAATAGCTTTGACTGGGATGTTTCTAACAATGTTGCTTGCCTTCATGAATGTTCTTCATTTGTGGAAGGTGGTGGGTATTGGTACCAAGGGAATTACATTGCTATCATAGAAAAAAAATTAATTTTGTGGTTGGTGTTGAAGATGTGATAACTACAAAGGGAATGCCCAACTACAATGAAATAATACAAGAGAGGGTCAGACCAATTTTGTTTTAAAACTAGTACCAAGGGAATGACATTTATATCATATAAATGAAAACTATTTTTGTGATTTGGTGTTGAAGATGTGATAACTACAAAGTGACTACCCAATTACAATGGAATAATTCAAAAAAGGTCTTAGACCAATTTTGTTTTAAAACAAGAATGATTAAGTAACTCTCAAGATGAAACAATTTTTTTGTTAATCTTATCAATCATCCTTTAAAAATAAACTTTATTTGTAGCATAATTAGATGACTTAAAATTAATATGGAATAAAGATGAGAACTCTATAAATAATGATTATAGTTTCGGTGATTTTCCACTTATCTATGTGATTTAATTAGAATATTTTCAAAATATATTGGGAGTTTCCATAGCCCAAATAAGGTGGGAAAGTTATGTATAAGTGAAGGATACTTAAATCATTTCTTTAATTGAAAAAAAATTATGAAGAACAAAACCCCCAAAACACTATGCTTTCTAAACATGCTTTATTTTTAAAGGCTATAATTTAGAACATAATGTATGAAAAGTATCTAATATGATAATCATTTTTCCTTTTCTATGGAGGAAATTGACTTTAAAATCTTACAGTTATGGTTCAAATATTTTAATTTTCTTAGTTATATTGTGTAAGGATCTCTAATTTTTGGAGTTATAAACACAGATTAATTTTTTATATTATTTAAATGAAATAATAAAAAATTATCTAAATTAGTTATAATTATATTATAAAACAAATTTTAAATTTCATTACTTTAATATTTTTTCAAGGTAGTTATCATTAATACAATCAATAGAAACAACAAGTTATTTATGAGGATACAAGGCTTTAGCCATCTTTAATCCTTGAACTATATACTTCAATCCCAAGGTCTATATGGAGTACAACTAATTATTATCAAGTACCATACCCTTTGATGGATGGTAACTATGGTTTATTGAATGAATATGGTAATGGTGGTATTGTTCATCTTCAAGAGAGTGATATTCAGCCCATGAAATTCATAGAAGTACCCAGTTTACAAATGAATCATGGTAGTGGTTTTGGAGTAGCAAAAGGATCAAGATCAATGAATTATCACCTATCTCTGACTTCTATAAATGTTTACCATAATGTTAAGACATATGATGTTCATATAATGTGATCTAGATATATATTTTAAATCATAATTTCAATAAAATTCAAAAGGATGTTTCCATATTATTTCACACAAGTGTCAAAACTATAATTCTTATAACACTAGGTAGATAAGAGGAGGTCCTAAAAATTCATGTAGATATAAAGTTGGATATGCTCATTATTTGGTGTTTAATGCATCCCTTCTCATCACAAATAAGGATTATTATTCACTACCATGAATAATTTATTTATTTCAATATGTTTTCCACTGACAATGTTTCATAAGATCCATTATAGCTATTGCTTATTTACATAGCACTACTTTGATGCTACAAGCATTTAGTAGATCCAATATGCATATGGTATGTGCAAGACTAGTAAAATGATACTCACTATGATATGGCATGCATGTTATGAATGTAAACTTAGCCTAATCATCTTGTTTTAGTATTTCATTATGTGTAAAAATGGTTATGATTTTTTGACACAAATTTCATCTTATAATTCTTCTTGTTGCATGTTATGAAACTTTTTAAGCATTTTAATGCACTAGTGAAATTTTATCTTTCTCAAATATTTTTATCAAAGATTTCATTTAGTATGTTTGCCTTGTGTGGAGAATGAATATTATTTGACTTTTGTGGAGAATGGATATGGCCCTTGAAATTTTAAATCTAAAATTATGGAATTCTAATAGAGAATTATAGATACAAACATCTGATTGTTATATCATCAATAGTTATTTAAAAATTTCAAAATATTGGAATATACAAACATGGAATGGTAAATGTTGAGATTAAAATTGTATATTTCTAAGTATTTTCATAATTAAATCTCAATTTTAGAATCTTATATCATGGTTACACAATTCAATCTTGTGGCATGCATTGCTTATTTCCAATTTTTTTAGCATTAAAATATACACTGCACTATTTTTTTCAAGTATGATTCATTGTATCTTTCTAATTCAATAATTCACTTTGTTAGACAATATTTATTAATTAATATATAGTATAGGTATGTGTTATCATGCATAAAATATGTTCTCACCATTTATACTTGATGAAAAGAGCTTCTATTTAAATATCACTATTGACATGTTAATGACCAAATTTCAATGTTGACAATTCATATGACCCAAAAAATTTGTTAAGTTATTTCATGACTAGGGATGCCTTGTAAAGAGTCTAAAATTATTTTTGGATTTAAATTCACATATTTTTAAAATTAGGCTAACCTTTGACCTTTAAAAAGTGTAGCATTTATTCCTCTTATAAAATAACTGTGAAGTTATTTTTAACTCGAGGTATTTGAAAGTGGAGGTGTTAGTAACAATAATAAATTTAAACACACTCAAATAACTATATTATCTATTCACATGGATTAATTTAATACTATGGATTTAGACTTATATTTTCCATGAGATTCCATACTTCTCTTACCATGACTAAGAAGTTAGGACCACTCAAGTTTAAAATATAAAGCATTATACGTTACTCATCTGGATACCTTTAGGAATAGGGATTTGGACTTATATTTTTCATGAAATTACATACATATATTACCATGAATATGAATTTAGGACCACTCAAATTCAAAATAAATACCTACAATAAGGATATTGAACAAATGATTGATCAGTATTAGTGGCACCATCCATTGATAAATTGATTGAAAGTAATTTCACTTGATAAAAATATTGTATCTATAATCAATGGTTAAATAGGATTTCAAAAATATTCTAACCTCTCATAGGGACTTGGAGTATTTTTTATAATGTATCATACACAAAAAATAGACAAATTGATTGCACTTTGAACCACAAACTCTTTGAGGAAATTTTTCCAACACTAACTAAAATTTCATTCAATGATTATAAGAAAGACATTTTAGCTTTAGAATTTTTTCTATGTCACTTACAATTACATGGTGATTTCACACTTGACATGAACAACATCATCATATCCATTTGTAAATAGTAAGTTCTTCTTAAAAATAACCATTGCCACTAATTTTATTTTATAAAAAAAAGAAAAAAATTAAGCATGATAACAATATTCTAATACATGTCTTAAAAGTCTCTTAATTAAACTAATCTTTTTTTATTAAAATTTTGTTTAGGTAAAAAATTACATAAATCTACATGTGCATAGAAAAATTTAGAACTACTCACTTCATAGAACTTGTAATTTTTTGTAAAAAGATTTTTGCACATAAAAAATCAATTTCCTACATGTGCAAAAAATATCATTTTTGGCACCCTATTCACAATACAAACTTATCATTATAGAACAACAACAATCACTAAACTATGTAAATACTATGCATTAAATTAATATACATTTGTTTAGTATTCTATCCATTACGTGTAGCATATATTTTGCATATATTGACAATGAAAATGTAGGCTTGAAATTTTTTATGTGTCGTGTACCCTAATATTTATGTCCAAATTCATGGTTTGAGGAGAGTTACTCATTCTAATCCTAAAAAAAAAATCATTGTTGGGTTCACTCACAATATTATTGAGTAGATTTAGGGCCACTTTCCTACCAGTTCATAATCTTATTGTCATCATCTCTATTTTACTAAATAGTTTCCCAACTTTACACATATCTCATTATGCTTATCACCTATTATGCTTAAACTATCATATGTATGTTTAAAAGTTAATAGTCATGTTATTGTTTATCTGACTTGGATGGCATTGGCCTTTGTAAGCCAAACTAGTGGTGGGGTTAATGAATATTATAAGTTTTTTAGTTTTTTGAATGTGTTGAATCTAAATTATTGTTATAACTATTTTTTCCTCTTTTTCTAAATTCACATCTTCTTCACGAAGTATACACGAGATTAATATCTAATATTCTTTGTATTTTTGAAGGTTCTTTATGTATATTGCTTCTCTTTTTATTAGGGATTAAAAACATATAATGTTTTCAATTCGTGTAAGGTATATGATGAACTAAAACACAATTATAATGTTAAGTATTATGATTTCATGGATTTGGAGCAAAACTAAACACCATATTTCTTAAGCAAAGATGTAATGTTAATTTTTTTTTCATGAGATATGATCTTGCACAAACCTTAATGATATAATACAAAAAAATTACTATAATGTAAAAAAAATAATTCTAAAACCTTAATGCTTATGGAATCAGACAAATGTTTTAGACAAACATGGATCTGAGTGTTGAAAAAACCAAAACCTAATGTCTTATTACTAACTCCATGGATTTACAATTTGTTTCCTCTATTACCAATGTATATATAATATACAAATGTCAATCACTTTTGGATATTTTTGATACATTTAAATACATATCCCAAATATACTTTGTTATTGTTCTACTTATAATGTATATACAAAATCAGTGACTTGTATAAATAACTATTTATACACACACACACACACACACACACACACACACACACACACACATATACCTTAAATTGATTTAGCACTCAACATTTCCATCATTTATAACATATATAAAATTTCATTATTTCAATCCACTTGTACATACCAATAAACTTCTATAACATGAAAAAGAAACTTGCATCCTTCATTTTGTTGAAAACCTCCTCATATTTTTTTTAATCTATCCAACATGGATATAATGTCTTGCATGTGTTCTGAAATGTGATCTTTTCTTCAAGTTGGGATACACATTTGTAAAACTATTTGATTGAAATAGAGAATAGTTTTCTTCATCAGGAGTGTCATAAATAATAATGACTTTGGGATTAGACTATGGATGAACAACATATAAAGTTTTCCTTTTTCTTGATAGTTTGCATGTACAAGCCTATTTGATGTTATATTTTATACCCATGCCATTGTAACATGTAGTGATGTAAAATTCATGTCTAAGTTTAGAAATGTAAGTGAGAACAATTAGGGCCTACATTTTCCAAGGCAACATCAACTAATGAGTTGGATTTGAAATTTCTATTCATTTTAAAACATGGAAAGATTTTCTAGAGAAGATGTGGGTTGTAGGCTAAAGCCATTTCTACTCCATAGTAATCTTAATTCTTGACTTCTTACATATTTAAATGTATGGAACATATTTGGCTAAAAGTAATATATATTTCCATGTACCATCCAACTATGAATTCTATTGAATATGTTCACACCAAATGTAGAGTTAGAAATCAAGTATTTATACAATATTATGGCCACCATTTTACCAAAACATTAGGTCTTCCAACAAAGAGCACAACCACCTAAACACCTTGTGGGATTAAGAGACAAGCATAGGGAGAATAAAAACACCACAAAAAATAAGTTGGGTTTTATTTAAAACACACACACAAACACACACAATGGAAAAAAGGAAGGGAAAATAAAATAAGCCAAAAATTTTCAAAAAGGAAAACCTTTTAAAAAGGGATGGGAAAAAAAATAAGGCTAAACGTATCCATTTACTAGTTGGGAAAAGTATGAGCCTTTACAGGTTGAAATTTGGCATGGCGAGGGCCTCATTTATAAAAATAAGAGTACATAAAACAATGTGTTTTTAATCATGTATATGTAAAAAAACACAAGTCATGGTAGGAAAGATAAACCCTAGTTCAAACATTTGGCCATGGATAACTAGAAAGTACAAATTATTTTCATTATGTTCATGAATTAGAGGGATTTATTTTGAATTGAAAATTCAAATATGAAATACATGGGGCATGCCTCCAATATATTCACCTCTTATCTTCTCTTGTGATTCTTCAACCATGAGTGGATGAACCGAATCTCCCATAGGCACCTCCAAATGTGATCTTGTGTCTAAAACCTCTTGACACTCCAAATTGATAGAAATTTCTTGAAAAATACTTCTTGTTTGATATTAAAAACTTGTTATGTGCTCATGTTCAACATCAATGTACACTTTATCTTCATCGATATGAAGCCCACTAGTTTTGTGACTTATCCCATTCTCTTGAAAGGTGACTAAATTTTCCTTTTTAGTGAATTATTCCACTTGAGATAAATTTAGAAATAGACACACTTATTTCCTTTTTACTTTTACAACTCCATAGAAGTATTTTAATAACTGCACTATTTTATTATCATTAATAACTTCCTAATTTGGATCTTCTTTGAAGTCCAGTATGAAGAGAGAAATATTTTTTATTGTATCATCATTTGCATTAACCCAATAAACCCCTAATTAAGGCTAATTTGATACAATTATCTCTTTTATTTTTCCATAAATTTTCTAACCAATGTTTCTAAAGAATGCATACTCTTTTTTTAATTGAAACCTCTTCATGCCTGTAACATAGATTAGACCATGGGTAGTACTAAAAAATCAAAAAATTAGAAGCATTGGCTACATTCAATAATTTGGAAACATATTGTCAATAGAGGCACATTTTTTTATCCCTAGTGGAGTTAACAAAAACTATTGATGTAAAATTCGGTTGCATTATATTTTTGACTCTCCCAACAAGAAGAGAAGAAAACTCACCAATAGTTAGTGATATCACCATAGAGAATGGTGATTCTCATCAACAATTGAGAGGGTAATCTACCTTGAGGGATATCAATAAGTTGAGTTTTTTTAGTTTTTACCTAAAAATCATGAGAGAAAACAAAAAAAAAAAATAGAAAGGGAAGAAACCCACAATGTGATAAAAGTGGAGAACCACTGAGATAACTCAAGAATAAACAAAAAAATGGAAATCATTCCACTCACACAAGAATTATCATAGAATCAGTAGGGGATTTGGGAAAAAAAGGCATGCCTAGAAGCAAAAATTTTCCTCACATACCTAATTACACACACTTTGTACAAGGTTTCAATGAGATCAAACACAGAAATTTGTGGACATCAAGAAAGATTATACAGAGGTTTTTAACATAAATTTTTGAAACACCCTAAGTTTCATATAATCAAATTAATGCATAATTTCAATGGAATCTTCATCTACAAATAGAGATTCATAATTAGTAAAAAAAGACATTAAAATCTACAAACACCCCAAAACCATCTCACCCACTTTCTTGCATTTCATTACTCTAATATGGAAATAACAAGGTGTGTGATCTTAGTTTTGAGTTATTGATAAAATTAGTATATTTATTAATTTAAACCAAACAATACAATAAAATGAAAAGGAGGGAATAAAGGAACAATCAAGAAATTGGGCACTAAATTTTACCATCACTTTATTCTTTTTTTATTTCTCTCTAAGATCTTCAAATGGATTCAAATGCCAAATTAATTGAGTGTGGATTGCTTGATTTGAGCTTTATGATAACTCCAATGGATTCCTTAGATTGTTGAATGGATTGGCAAGAGTATGAAGATGCCTGGGAATGGTTGATTATGAGAGTATAATGAGGGTTTATTTATTTCCAAGTTAGTTTGGCCATGGCCCAAGCATGGATATTATAGGATGGTAGAAGGGATTTTTAGGGAATTTTAAATTAGTTAGAAGTCTCTAGTTTAGAGACTTATATAATCTTAGAGTAAATTCCCTAGTTATAAAGGTTTATTGATTAGTTGAGGGGATAATGGGGGATTAGATGGGTATTAAATGAGGTTTAGGATTCATAGGTATGTATAAGAGGCTAGGGTGGTAGGGTATCTAGGGGGTAGTTGAATAAATTAGAATTTTCAATTTGTACGTGGGATAGTGGGTACATTAGTGGTTAAGCAAGCTATTTATAGGTTAATGGGGTAATTAACTAGTCATAAAGGTATATAAAGGTTTATGGGCTATAGGGAATATTGTGTGGGAAATGGGATTTCAATTAATTGGTTAAGGCTATGGCTATTGGAAAAAATGGCAAGTTTAATAAGATTATTAAGATGAGTAGATTTAGGTGCATACATTTTGCCCCTATTTAAAAGGGCATTTTGAGTGAAGTGAAGTGGAATGAGTAATGGAATTCCAAAGAAAAACCATTTCATGGATGAGAAAGTTGTTAGTAGACATGATACCCCATCAAGGGACATATAGGGAAGAATAATCTAGATGGCCATTCAAAAATAAATCCCCAGGGTAGGATAAGATCAAGATGATGATAAGGGGTTGGGATGCCTTGAGTAATGAGTGAGCTATGATTAAGATGCCCCAAGCATAAGTGATATGGGATATAGTGACTTAGCCTTGAAAGATGAGTTATAGACAATGACCAATGTTTATAAAGGACGTAGGTTGATTAAGATAATAAGTCTTAAATTACTGAGACATAGACATTGTCTGGGGAATAATAAGACAAGATAGGCCATGAGATGATGACAATTCCCATATCAAGGACACTTGCTAGGGATAATTAAAAACCTATTATTTGATGAATGGCTATGGATAATAAGCCATTTTATAGTAGATTCATAGCTCAATATGATTTAATAATGTTGAGTGACCCATGGGGGATTAGAAAAGATTGAATGTTAATAGTGTATGAGCTAGCCCCAGGCACAAAAATGTGGCCAAGTGTTGTCTACATATTCTTAAAAGACCTCAAGCCAATGTAGTTTTGAATGAGATTTTGGGATTATAATAGATAATATAATACGATGCCCCAAGATACTTAACAAAGATAAAATGATTATTAAATATGATAATAGGTCATAAAAAGGGATTCAAGGATCAATATTAGTAGATATGTAGGATAATATACTCAACAAGGGTCAAGTGAGGTATAAGGGGTAAAATAGAAAAAGGTGCGGGTAAAAGGCTCATTTTGTCTTTTATCTATTGTTACTTATTTGCTTTATAAACCTAGCCATAGATCACATTTTACACTCATCACATCATATAGAGAGGGTTTAGGAGCACTAGATACCAATTGATGTGGGATCATCAGTGAGTACTCCATGCCCATCCTTTGATTTTTATCATTTCTAAATTTAATTTTAAATTTAATTCATCTTCGTATAGCCATGTACATATCAACACTAGGGGTTATGCACTTATTTATGGTATTTTCCCCATAAATTATGATATTTCCATCATAACCTATGGTTTTTCAAAATGATGAGGGGTGACCTATCATTTTTCAATACCACAGTAGGTAATTAGAGATATTGCATTATCACAAGGGGGAATTTTTATTTTGTAAAAATAGAAATTTAGACCTATATTTTTTCAAAACCATAGCTTATGAATGGTGATATTACCAAAGCCATGACTTAGGGTTAGATAAAAAATTGTAATTTTATGATAGTGAGGAATAAGGGTTAGTAAATGGGTTAGGGAGGGAATGGGGATGGGGGTTAATGAAAGTAGGGACTTAGGTGGTTAGGTTAAGATAATTAGGTATTTATAGATTTATATGATTAGGTTGGGGAGGTAAGTGAGAGAGGATAAGTTAACAGGAAGGGAGTGATAGGAGTTAATGTGACTAAAGGGTTAGACGAAGGATGGAAGGGGTAGACAATTAGTGATCATGGCTAATTAGATAGGATGAATTAGTATGATGACTAAAATGGGGTTAAAATGATGGATTATAATGATTAGCATGATTAGTATTAATTAGTAGATAGAATGAAGTGATGAGAGATTTAGTGGTGGTTAGACTAGGGAGTGAGGTTAGATAAGAGAGTTGGGGATTTAGGTACAAGGTAGATGGGATGGAATAGATTGAATATGTGTGGTTAAATAATCATTATTTGATAAGATTTGTATTAGTTTATGAGTATTTAAGGGTGTTTCCTTCATAACTTTGACATTTAGTGGTGCTTCATGAGACGCATTTGTTGACACCAACTGAGTATGGAGTATTGGAGATGGTAGGCCTCTACTATATCAACATGATGCCTATAGTGAGCATTGATAGGGAATTGATCATGGACCTAGTTAAGATATGGAACTATAAGATTAACACATTTAATTTCATGAATGGTGAGATTAAAGTGACTCTTGAGGATGTTTTACACATTTTATGACTACCTATGAAGGGTCATAAGATATATTGGTGATCACATAACTTGAGCATGATAATCTACGAATTATCTATGTGACTGTAGATTGGAGTTCATGACTCATGATTAGATATTGATAGGGATTTGAGGGAGGATAATATTGACAAATTGACTCTCATGGTTATGTCACAAGAGACTGGCATACTCTTATTGGATAAGAATGACTAGTGGTTCCACTTAGGATTAGAGGGTGTGGTGTCATATATGGTCTAGGATTATTGAGTTTTTATCTAGGGTCCCATAGTATTATCCCACTTATATAGGGAGATGTGCATGGGGGCATACAAAGGAGTAATGAGATTGGGTCCCTCTTTCTTATTTCATATATAGATTTGGGATCATATTATGATAAAGATACCATTAAGCACCCATGTTAATAGGGAGCCCAACCAACCCTTAGTATTTGGATGGCACATCATTCTTTGAGTGTAGAGGTCCCATGTTGGTGATATAAAATTTTATAGATAGGGTTTTGATAGTGTACAAGTGGAGTAGATCACTTGGATTCCATAAATATAGGTCTAGTGGGGGCAGCACTAAGGATGCAAAAATCACATGGTTCATGCTCACCAAATGTTATCTAACTGGACACCATGATTATATTCTTGAGAGGTATAGGATTGATTATTTGTAGTGATATTTTGGTAGGTAATAGGATGTGCTTGGATAGGATCATTTATTTACTCAAAGTGATAGGGAAATGCCTTAGTGGGGGGCTTTAGTAGATAGGGCATTAGCTAAGGTGTATTATGAGAATATTTCCTTGATTGTATGGTATTATTAGGCCCCTATTCTAGATTTTAAATTGAGTGTAACATACACATCTTGGTGGGCCTAGAGATGGCATCAAATATTAATTAAATGGATATCAAAGGTGAGGAGGGTGACTATTTGGATATTATTACAAGTACAAGTTTGACTAGGGAGGAGGCAAGTGTAGAGAATACATCCCCATACATAGAGCCAATAAGATGTACATGGGGCGCTAGATATGATGGATATTGATAGGGGAGACTAGGGGTTTGAGGTGGAGATCAAATGAGAACTAGAGATCAAGCTAGAGGGGGAGTAGGTTCACACAAGGTAGGGTCATCTAGGTCACCTTTGAGTGAGGATGAGTAAACACTCTTGGATATGTTGAGGAGATAGATATAGGCCTAAGTGATAGAGGTTGAAGGGATCACAACATAGAGGGATATGATGGATAAAGACTTACATGAGAAAATTACAAGAGGGATAGTCAACTAGATAGATCACTTAGATAAGTCTTAGGCTTGATAAGGTAAGTAGAATCTATACAAGTATAGATAGATGTACTACAAAGGTAGTTTTAGAGTCAGGACTCATAAATAACCACATTACAGGGATATATTAGGCTATTATGGTTGACGCTGAGAGAGAGGGAAATAGAGTTATAAGTGGATGAGAAGGCCAAGGAGGAGGGTAATACAACACTATAGGATAGGGGTATGGGGATTATTATGAGGTAGATTATTTAGTTGATTTGAGAGGCCAAATATTATAAAGATTTGTATGAGGCAACAATTCTAGTAGGTCTATGTGTGGTGACATTTGGAGCCAATTCTCCCAATTTGTACACCAACCTGCCAGGAGACCACTTGGATAACAATGATTTGGGATGTATTATTTGTGAGACATATTATATTATGGACTTGTATGTATTGTATTGCATTGATACCCATGGGGCCTATTTATGTATTTATATATTTTCACATTGACTCTGATGGACATTATGGATTGTTGATATATGTGATTATGAGTTATGATATATGATGTTATGTGTGTGTGATGATCTTGATTATTATTATATTATTGATGGGTGTTTTGGATTATGTGATGACTATATATGGATGTATGGATCATGATGTGGTTTATTATGATGTGATTAGATAACATTATTTTTATATGATGATGTTTATTTATAGATGAAACAATGAGGATGCATATGTTTAGATGATATATGTGATGGTTATGGTTTATATTATGTTTTTTTATTATGGATTTATATTATGTGATGTTGTGTTGTGATAATAAGATGAGATGTTTGTATTTTATTGTCTTAAAATGAGATGTAATGATGAACATGGTTTTATTTATTGTGGATGATGATCATGTTTTTATGTTTATAATGTGATGGTAAAATGACATGTAATGTTTGTTAATAATGTGCTAATAAATAATCGATTGTTTAAATTATGTATCTCACAAACTAATGTTGGGTAAAATCCTCTTGTACCAAGGAGATGGGTGGGTGTGGGGTAGTAGGTTATGATTGTTAGACTAGATAGTGGCATGATTATGGGGATGGGGGTAGTTTGAATCCATTAGATATGTGGGCCATCTAGTTTACTATTTAAAATGTGAGTATGAGTGTACCAATGACATGATAATAATCAAGGGCACATTAGATTCATAATGTGTGGGAACTATGTTTGAGTAACTTTCCTAAGTCCTACTTTAGGTAGTCACTTAAGGCCATCCTTGTTCTCCTTTATCAATAGTTTGAAAAAAGACAAGATAACAAGAAAACAAAACAATATTATGAACTATGAAAAATACTTATAAGACTTAATGAAAAATTGATTAACACACATACACATATGTATAAAAGGATAATTGAAAAACATGCACAAAACTTACTACTTAATAAGATAAGAGGATTATGAGAAATATTTTGATTTTACTTATTTTTTTGAGTTCTATAGAAGATAACTACAAGAAATGATTAAAATTATGTTAGGCATTTATTATTTATAATATTAAAAAATATCTGAAGACTTAATAACAAGGCTGATAAAGACAATATATATAAAAGGTCATAAGAGAAACAATGTTAGATATCAAGTTAAATATGTACAAGGGTTTATTGTGTCCAAAAGTGTCTATTAAAAATGAGACAAGGATCAAAACCAATCATAATAACAATGTTTAAGGTCTAAAGTGAATTATCAAGATTCAGTTGCAAAGTGCATGATGGAGCTTGGAGTAAGAACATTATATGACACCTTAGTAATAATGAGGTTAGTAGGTTCTTGTGGATCTCTACTTAAGGGTGAATATGGATGAACAAGTTTGGATGACATTGAGGTTAATAGGAGGAAAAGTCATTAAGGAGGATGTGATTGGGATATATATTAGGATGTCCAAAATAGGATGAGTAGCTATTTATAAGTGGAGTTAGATATTTTGAAGGACTCAATATATATTCCCCTCATATGATCAACAATGATTTCCCCCCATTTAAACTCATGTCTCCTAATTTTCCCTAATAATACATTATATACCCATTATCAAGACCAAGGTCATATGGAAGATGATAGAATGAAATGAATAAATGAGAGAAGTGAAGTGGAAATGGATGTAGCCCCAAGAGTGGGGACTCATAGACATAGGTTATTTGGAGCCTTTTAGGTATAAAAATGCTTTAGTTACATAATATTCATGGGGTCATCAAGCTCATCACCATCTAGTGTTTCTAATTTATATGCCTTTGATCCACATTTTTTAATGATAATATAAGTCCTAAGCTAATTTGATTCAAAATTTCCATTCTTTTCTCACTATGTATTGCTGTTTTTTTAATTCTCCTTTAGGATTAGGTTACTAATTTTGAATTCTCAAGACTAGATCTTCTTACAATATTGGTCCTTGAGTTTATTCTAGTATGCCCTAAGATGATCCAAAACATTTTCACATTTTTCATCTAATATCTTGAGCTCTTGTAACCATTCCTTTTTGTAATTATGATCAATAATCATGTTCCACAAAGATATTTGTAAAGAGGGGAGATACAATTCAATGGTCAAGATTTATTCTATTCCACATACTAGAGACTATGAAGGAGCCCCAATAAGTGTTTAGACACTGGTTATATAGGACCAAAGGGTAGGGTATAATTGTAAATGATAATTTCTACCTACATCATTAAAAATTTTCTTGAGAATCTTGAGAAGAATTTTATTAATTACTTCTACTTGTCCATTACCCTAGGGATAGTAGAGTGTGGAGAAATGCTGCTCAATGTGATAATAATTACATAGGTCTTTACATTCTTGTTTTTAAAAATATTTGTCATTATTTGATATGATTTTGGCTAGAATTACAAAGCAAAAATTAATCTAATTTAGAATAATTTGATATTTGGAGACCTATGGTATAAATTAGTGGCATGGATTCAACCCATTTGGTAAAATACTCCATATATATAATTATAAACTTATGTCCATCAGATGATATGGGATTGATATTACCAATTAGATTGATTCCCATATGGAAAAGGGCCATGGGCTCATTATAGGTTATAAATCTTATGCAGGGGCATGAATGAGATTACCATGATTTTGATAGGCTACACATTTACATACATACTAATAGATATCATGATCCATTATGAGCCAATAGTATCTAGTCCATAATAGCTTCTTAGATAGGGCCATCCACTAACATGACCACCAGGTATACCATTATGGACCTCCTTGATTATAAGTGTAGCCTCCTCTGATGTCAAACATCTTAACAAGGTCCCATCATAGCCTCTTTGATAGAGTGTGATGCCAAGGATGGTATAACATGATCTGTAATGGATAAAGGCTTAATGTTAGTGGTGATTGAGGTTTGGTGGTATAATTTTATCTGGATGTAAGTGTAAATGTTATGATACTAGGGTGGGCTAGGATTAGTTATGACATAAATTTAATAATGAGTCATTGTTTGATGAATCAATTTAAATAATTGTTTAATGAGAAAATTGCCTTCAAGGGCATCTTCTAGAAGATCTATCAAGGACCAATAGTGGCTATGGAGTCAACTACATTATTAATTCATCTAAGAACTTGTTCAAATGTTATGAATTGAAATTTTTTCTTCAATTGGTCCACTAGTTGTTTATATGGAAGTAATTTCTCATATTTTATTTAGAACTCCTTGTTTACTTATTTTATAATCAATTAAAAATCACCAAATACCTGGAGATGTTGGATATTCCACTAGATGGCAAGTTGGAGACTGGAAATTAAGGCCTCATATTTAAAAATATTATTTATGTATAGGAAATCAATTAAAAAGGCTCTAGGGGTTATGTCACCTTGTGGGGTTATCAAAAGGATTATTGCTTCTTACCCATGTGTGGTGAATGAACCATCAAAATATAACTTCGAGCTATTTTATTATGTAGTAGTTAATATGGACTCATCTAGAAAGGCCATGACAAGAGGTTTGGTATCTTTAAGGGGTACTATCACAAGTTGATCTATAATAGCCTATCATTTAATGGCCATTTTATTTACATATTATATATCAAATTCACTTAATAAAATAATCCATTTATCCATTTGACTAGTTGAATTATATTTAAATAACATATACTTGAGAGGATTTACTTTGGCTATGAGCTTGACTTGGTTGTTCAACATATAGTGTCTTTGTTTTTGTGATGCAAAGATGACAATCATACAATCCTTTTCAATAGGAGTGTAGTTAAGCTCATATGAGATTAAAGTCTTGATGAGATAATAAATTTCTCATTCTTTACCTTCATCATTGTGTTGAGCTATTAAATCCCTTATATCATGAGGGTTTGTAGATATATACAAAATTAAAGGCCTTCATAAGGTGGATGGTGATAACAATAGAGGATTAACCAGATATTACTTAATATTAGTAAAAACGTGTTGACATGCTAAGCTATAGTTGAACTAAGATCCCTTATTTAAGAGGTGGGTGAAGGGGTGACATTTATCTACTAATTATGAAATGAACTAACAAATAGCCTATAATTTTCCTTGAAGTCTCCTTAAATACTTCATATTTTTGGGAGGAGGCATGTAAAAAATAACATTTACTTTTTCTAGATCTACCTCAATGCCTCTTATAGAGACTATGAACCCCAATAATTTACCTAATGTAACTCCAAACACACATTTTTAGGGTTCAATTTAACCTTATATTCTTTGAGCCTCTTGAATATTTTATTTAATACCA
Organism: Torreya grandis; assembly: GCA_037957365.1. NCBI lineage: Eukaryota > Viridiplantae > Streptophyta > Pinopsida > Cupressales > Taxaceae > Torreya > Torreya grandis. The sequence goes on along the minus strand of JARHVA010008474.1, from coordinate 120,444 downwards.
TGTGATTCTCTAATAAGAGTTTAGACTTTCCTATTATATCATCCATAATATTATATGATGTCATGCATCGTGTCATGGAATTTTACTATCATATCCCTTTGGTAAGTATATCCCACATTTTTTATACTAAAAGGCATCACTTGATAATATAAAGTCCCCCATGGAGTGATAAATGTTGTCTTATTTTGATCTTTAGGAGAAATTTTAATTTTATTGTATCCATAAAAATATTCCATGAGGGATATCATCTCATAGCCTACAATAGAGTCCACAATCATGTTTATATTAGGTAAGGGAAAGTCATCCTTGAGGCATGATTCAGTGATGTCCCTGAAGTAATTACAAATTTTGATTCCTAATTATGGTTTAGACATGGGGATAATATTATTTATCTATTTATAATAATCAATGGGATAGATAAACCCAACTTCCAGGTTCTTCTACAATTACTTTTTAACCAAGAGATTTACCTTGGGATGCATATTAAAAAGACTTTGCTTAACAAGTTTTGCATTTGGATGAACACTAAATGATGCACTACCAAGGTTGGATATAACCCTGACATATCAAAATAACTCCATGTGAATACATCCATATATTATTTGATAATCTCAATAAGGATTTATTGTTCTTTAGATGTAAGAATTTCCCCCAATTTGACAATTTTAGGGATTTCTTTTGTTTCAAGATTGACTTCAATAACATGTTCAATGAGGGAAGGTGATTGGTCCTATAGATATGTTTGTGGAGATGGTGATTCCTATATTTATGAATAATTTTTTTTTTAGAGTTCCATATCTAATTCAGATAGGATTCTGACTTTTTAGGAGTGGGTTTAATGTATGCCATATTTGGAAATGGATCTTAATCCTCGTAATCCACTTCTTGAATTTGGTTTATATATATTTGTTACTCCAAAAAATATTTAGAATTATTTATAATGATATATAACCATTTTTATGGTCTCTTTTTGGCATGGAATCTCTTTCTCCCAATGTTTCTATCTAATTTTTGCTTTTTCTAGTTAAGAAGGGTGAAAAGAAGAAACTAGTTAAGAAGGGTGTAGAAGAATACCTATTGAATGTGTGTGCATTGAATCTAAGTGATTGTGGAGAGATCCTATTTGAATCAGGAGGATGACCTAAAAATAATAAAACACTAAAATAAAATTGTTTGTTAGACAAGTTGATCGGTGGATTGCCTAGTGTGAGCTAGATCCTAGAAGTGAAAGCTTTCTAGGAGGCTGTCAATCCACCTTATTTAAAACACTTAAGTAGAAATGATAAAATAACTATATTTGACTTAAATGAATATAAAAATGAAATAAAATATATAAAATAACATAAATTTAATTAATAAAATTATATGATTTTCTAAGTTAACCAAAATGAAGCAACTAGTTTGATTATACTAATGCTGAAAATTGGTTACGGCAAGGTTGTGGTTTTTGGGTTTGATAATTTGATAAGGGTAAAAATAATGGTTTGGTTGGGGTTGATTTATATAATAAAATTATAGGGATTTATTTTTTTAAAATATAAAATAACAAGTAAATAGGGTATAAAAATTATGAGGGAGCAAAGAGGGTGAAGGTGTCAAAGGTGCAGAGAGCGCAAAGGAGGTAAATAGAATTACAATGGTAAAGGAGGTCAATGGATTAAGATGGAAAGTGGATTAATGGGTAAATTTAAAGGTAATAAAATTAATTAATTAAGTAAATAACTGAAATAAAAAAACCAAATAAGGCTACCTTGAGGCTTGTTGATGTGGTTGATGTTGTTGATGATGTGATGAAGGAATCCATCAACAATTTCAGTAGAGCTTTGTTGCTTTGAATTATTTTCCTCCAAGATGTGGATTACCTAAAAAATTATGACCTCATTTAAATACCTAAAACAATATGTAAATAACAAAATACTAACTTCCAACTTAACCTTGGGTGAAGGAGAAAGGGGGTATTTATAGCATTTGTTGTCAAGAACCATGCCAAAAGAGGGAATAGTAGAAGTATGGTGTCATTTCCCATGTCATTCATGAATGAGTAAAAATATGAGGGTGGTAGGATTCCCAATTTGATCATGGGTTTTCAATTTAGGTTGGTGTGTCTCCCACCTTGCACATGAGTCCAATTTTGAATGGGAATCATGCACATTGGTCTAAATGAGGCCAAAAGACTTTTCACCACCTTTTCTTATCTTCATCCAAAAAATAAAATATATGCCCCAAAAAATGTGGTGAAATTTTAAATTTTGGTTCATGAATTATTTAAAATATGAGGGTGGTGGGATTCCCACCTTGATCATGGGTCTCCCATTTGGGTTAACAAGTCAAAAATAGGTGGATATAGTGCCCTTTGTCTTCTCCAAAGCAATAAAGAGGTGGGTATCCCATTTTCAAGGCTAATTTCATGTGTGAAGACAAAATATATGTTTAATTATGTCCAATTAAGGGTAAATTCACCATATTTAAAGAGGGGACCCTTATGATACTTAAATGAGTCATTAAGCACCTTGGGAAAGGGACCCAGGTGGGGTATGATGTCCCAAATCAAGCCACCTCACTTCTAAGCCATATAACTTACCATATCACCTCCCAAATCACCTTTCATGTCACTTACCATGTCACATGACATGTCACTTGCCATGTCACATGACATGTCATCATGAATAGTGATAGTGGGTCCCACAGTGAATAGTGATAGTGATTAATACTTTCAAATAGTATTTTTGAATAGTACTATGTGAATAGGAGAATAGTGATTTGGTTAGGTTAAGATGGGTTGGTTAAGGGTTAAGAAATTTTAGGGGAACTTGAGGTATTTAGTCATTGATAACTATAAGTGTGTAGTTTTCTAGTGTCTACACCTAGATATTCTATAATGGCTACCCTTATAGATTGGGATAAAAACAATGAGCCTTATTTTGATATATTCTAAAATGAACCCTTTTTTATGGTATCATAATGCCATGAACTCTCTTGATCCTAGATGTTCTATAATGGCTTTATCATTTTGTAATATATCAAAATAAGGATCATTATTTTGATCCTGATCTATAAGGGTGGGGTAATGAAGGGATATGTTGATTGTGGAGATGGTAGTATCAAGGAAGAGATTGGTGGCATCCAAATCCTCGTAGAGACTATAAATAGAATATGTTTCAAATTCTTCATCAAATTTAAACTTCTCAAGAACTAAATAATGTCCAAAATAATAGTGCCTAGGTCAATGCCCATAGGTTTATACCCTAAGACAAGACATTTTGAATGTTCTTGAACCACTATAGTTTCAAACTGGCCTTGTTCATCTCTTCCTAGTCCTTTCCTCTTATAATACATATTTTGAAGCATATTTTTAAGTTAGGGGTAATTTTTTTTATGTAAATCTAAAGCCTCGTTATCAATAATAATCCATGTATCATTTGGTTCATCAAAATATTCCTTTAATACCATACATGCACTAGTAAAGGTCATGGACCCAAATTTATAAATGATAAGTTTATCTTTCCTCATGATTGGGGACCCATAGCTACATGGAGAGATTGGTAAATTACCAACATAAAGGGTTTTGTATTCATACTCTCTAAAACCCTTGGAAGTGATCTTAAGATGAGTGATGTATAGGGATTCAGTCAAAGTAGGTGTTAGATCATTAGGGTAGATATACTTTATATCATTTGGATTATGAGTGGAACTATGAGTGCTAGGGAAATAACAAGTTGGATGAGATTGGTCCATTTGATAGCTATGAATGTGTCATATATCCCATGGGATGGTAACCTCTTTTCTTGAATGATAAAATTTTAAACATTGATGGAGGGTAGAAGGAACTAGTCTCATTTCATGGATACATGGTTGTCCTAAAAGTAGATTATATGATAAATATCTACTACATGGATTAAAGTTTGTTGGAATATGGGTACCATAACTATATGGAGATAAAAAATTAAATTTCAAAGACCTTTCATTACCATCATGCACTTTGATCATTATTAATGTAGGTCCTAATGAAGACTTGGAGTACCCCAACTTCTTGATAAAGTCTAGATTGTATAAATTTAAATTTTTCCCTATGTCTATGAGTAACCATTAGACCTTGTGATTAGAAATGGAAATTTTAATGAATAATGGATAATTATGATGAGGTCATATAGGTGGCATATATTTTGAACTAGAAGTGATATGTTTGGAAGGAGATAAATGATCCACATATTGATGCCTAAATGTGTATCACTAGGTCAACATATAGGGTTTAAGAAACACTTCTCTTTTATGGATATAAATAATCCTTTGTATGAGTTTTTGGTTGTGATATTATTGAGATATATGGTGGAATAGAGGCAAGGCTAAATGACCATTTCATAAAATAAACATGTAAATGGTTGTTAAGAGAAACTATGGTCCTAAAAATTTGTGAAAATGAAAGTGATCTGAAATAAGTCTAATGAATGATGTCTAAAACTTAAATTATAAACCCTAATCTAACATGGATATTTAAAATGACAAGATAAACTAAAGTGAATTGGTCAAATGAGAGCAAAAGGGAAGGTAAGGTAGAAATATGGTGTTTCTGATCTTCAACCCAGACATTATGACAAAGTTTAGATTTCATCTAGATATACATTTAACAAATAAATAGTATGAAATTGTATAAGCACAGATCCTACTACATACTAGGTGAGGGTCTAAGGAAAAGTGAGATAATGTAAATAAGAAATGATATTTAATTTGAAGATTTAATTCTACAAACAAATAACATTGGACCATATATAAGTAAAGCAAAGGAAGTGAACTAAATCTAGAATCCTTCAATCAACCTAGCATAAACATAAGTTAACAGCTTTGCATTCATATTAGCACATCTAAAATTCATGAAAACCATTAAAATATGAAAATCAAACTAGAAAACTAAATAAGTAACCATGATAGCAATCACACAAATAAATATTGGATAAAATTTACAAAATTCTTTACTTGTACTGCTTGATCCAACTTTACAAAGTAATTCTAGTTCTAAAAACTCCCCCCTCCTTTTTACAATTGGCAATTCCTATTTTATATATACAATTTATTAGATATGTTGGCCATTCCTTGTCAACATACAAAGTGTCATAGATAGGTATCTCTTTACCAATGTTAATATAAATCATGACCCTATTTAATAATGACTAACCTAACCTAACTATGTGTTACATGTTGTTCATGCCTTTGCATAATAAAATATTCCTTTGAAAGGATTTACAAGGTATTTAACTCAAAATAATATACCATGTCAAATTAATTGATCTTTAAGATGCTTTTATAACTACAACCTTCTCTTGTTCTATTGTAGGATCTTCATTTTCATATTCACTAATCAAATTAAGTTTAAGACATGTGTGTTCACATTTTTTATCTTCACTGGTTCAAGAATCTAATGTGTCATGTCAATATGGCAACGATATGTCATTATAGTTATTAATATTTAAAATATGACCATTTTTCACCCTTTGAAACTTCCTTTTATTTCATTCCATTAGATTTTCCTACATGGATCAACATGGGCCATTAATCTTAATCTAAGGGATCAAATACCATTCGCTACTTTGTCATATTCCTTATGGTTATGACATTTGTCACTTACATATTTTTCTTGAGCTTCATTGAATTATCAATGTTGATGTCACACCATTGGATCATCTTCACTTAGTCAAATGTGCTCTATTGATATTGATCAATTGGATCATATCCCTTACTCTACAGACAATTGATCTGAATGTGCATGCTAATCTACATACCATCTATCTTTTAAATATGCTCAATATTTTAATTTGTGTCCTATGGTTATTCCACTTATCATTTCCTTGTTTTCTTGAAGGTCTTTTTGACTTTTCAACCTTCATGATGCAATGTCAGATCTTGTTTGGTCTAATCAATGTGCTCCATCAAATTTTGATCCAAGGGGTTGAATGCCATTGGTTATTCACTATTAATTATTTAAAATTATGACACTTGGCACCTTCTTACTTGTTTTGGGCTATATTAAAGATTTGACTTGTTATGCACGATCAATTAGAAAGTGTATGTTAAGCTATATACCATAGATCTTTGGGGAGATGATCATGATTTAACTTGGGGTTGGGGATTGACTTTTCAACTTTGATCAAGCATCATTAGATCAACTCATCCAAGTGAATGTGAATTATTGATCAAGTTTATTGACTTATTTAATTTATCTCATACCATTAGATTAACTTTGCCTAAGCAAATTCATACCTTAGATCCTGCTATCAATAAAAATACTAATTTAGGCTTAGGTAAGTATGAAAATTAGGCTTAAATTTTTATACCAAGGTTTTATTTATGTTGATAAACATTATAAAACCTTAGTTTAAAATTTTAATCTAATTCTTCAAACATAATAAAGTGGACCTTGCGAATAAGTAAGACCATGCTAATAATAAAATAGACCAAGGGGACATGGGACATAAAGGGATCAAGCATGAAAAATTTTAGACTAAGGTTTGGTCATGTTAATAAACATGACTAAGCCTTAGGATAAAAATTAGACTAGGTCCATGGCAATATAAAGTGTTCTTGCATAAATTTTTCTCACCAACTTTGAATTTGATTCAAAAGGAATCGAGCTAGGGTAATTGGAATTAGGGTTATAAAATTATTAAATATGAATTAAATTTTATTTTTAATAGACCAAATGCTAGTAAAATATTAGATTTACATTAAATCACAAAATGCTAGACATTATCCATTTCAGATGGAATCCATTATTCCTATAACCTAAAACATAGAGATCTAATGTTAGAAAATTTAGACAAGAGTAAACTAGAATCATGAGTAACTATGACAATCCAACCATGGTTTGGATGATATTCAAATAAATATGATGATTAAAACACTCTAATGGTACTTTGATCAAGTTAATTTTCAATTTATAACATAAATTTGTATGATTTTATATAAAGGTCCCCATTTTCAAAAATGGTGGTATGTTGACCTCAATAAATGGTGACTTCTAGGGGAACATATTAATATGTTAGAATTTAGATACTTTGGTTGAGACTAATAACTAGGATACTTATTCCACATGATCAAATACCATAGTTAAAAATCAATTCATGATTAAAATAAGTCTTAAAAATGTAGAATTAGGCTCAAACATCAAAACTCAGCCATGTTATGTGTGTGATTTGATTCCACTTACTATTTTCCATGGGATTTATGGAACAACTTATAGATTTCATGACTTTGACCATTAAAACTGAATTATAACACATTTATCTATTCATTAAAAATAATTATTTAGCTTAGGGAAGGCTTGGGTATTTCTCTTCTACTATACAGGTGTCCATAGCCATGATAGAGATGCCTTTAGCTTCACTCAAGGCCTTTCTCCACTACCATCCATGTGTTTATAACGTTGGTGGAGATTACTAGTCTCACCTTTGCTTAGAAATCTCTTTAATCAATAAGGTTCTTATTTTTGTGTTTTTAAAATCATTTTTGACTCTCTATAAAAGGTTGGGAGCCAAGTTAGTGAGGTTTTGGGACTTGGTCAAGTGTTTAATCTTCAGACAATCATCCTTGGTTACAGACTTTATCCCATGAAATAATGTTTATTAAGTGCAAACATGACTATGTTTCAATAATTCAAAATTTTATCCAATACGTGTAATCCTTATTAAAATCAAATTTAAATCAGAATAAGGTTTAATATTTTAAGGAACAATTAACCTATAAATCAATCCTTACCAATTTTTCCAAATCATAACATCAAGCTCATATTTCAATAATCCATGATCAACCAATGTTAATAATCCATGTATGCATTCTTGAACTATGAATTTCTTGAGCAATTAGGTTAACTTTAGTTAAGGGATGTCCCAAAGGACTTATTTAGAATCAAGGAACAAATAAAAGAAAGCAAAACACACCAAACAAACAAATAACAAGGAAAAAATATTTACAAACACTATTTACAAATAAGGGACATGAAGGAAAGAAACTAATCTAAAACCCTACACTAAATTAATAAACAACTTACCTCCAATATCAAATTGAAAGTTATTTAGTCTACTACAAAACCTTGAAACATGATTGCTTCCTTTCAATGGCCTATTCTTATGGATATGATCACTTGTATGCTTGTGTCTTCTAGATGATGCATCTTGGCTTCCCCTCTCCATTCTCAAGCACATGGATTGAAGATATAGATCCAATATCTAATCATATTCTTCCCAAATTCTTCATTCTTACATTAGGAAATCTATCTCTACTTCATTTAAATACTAATCATGTCTTGTCTCATTCTCCTTCCATGGTTATATTGTGAACTCAAATGGTATACTTGGCTTGATGTCTTGATTGGGATCTAACTCATTTTGCTTTGGGATCTCTAGAATATCATTTCCTTCTTGAAGAAAATTTATAATAATACTTTATATAATACATTATTCAATCTCCACATGAAGTGGGAATGGACTATCAAACCTTACATAAAAACTTTCCAAGTCATCCTAAAAGGCTTCTTCATCATGATCAATATAAAGGACATGAGATTAATTTGGGATCTTACCATTTGAAACATGTTTATCACATATTTATGACCTTTTTATGGAATCATATGAATTTTTTTTATCTATTACATTTGTTTCATCTTCATCTTCTTTGCCTATAAGTATTTTAATGAAATCTTTAGGAACTCCATTCATCTCAGCTACAACTTCTTCTATTGCTTTGAAAAGGATATGATCTTCCTCCATGATTGGTATAGTAGATGGTTCCTCTAAAGTATCTTTAAATTCATCTTCATCTTGAAATGGAAAATCATAGGTATATGTCTCAGAAGAACTAGATGACCATGCAACATTATTATGAACCCTATAATAATTAGCCAAAGGCACATCATAAGTGTTTATGTCAGACACCTTCATAATTTTGGATGGCTCATTGTTATAGTTATCATTTTTATTTTAAAACCTAGATTTGGTTCTATTGGACCCCTAAATAGAATAATTTCTATCATAACTTTACCCATTGTTACCTAATTACTTTTATATCTCAAGAAAATCAATGTTCAACTTTTGGACCATTTTTTAAATGGAGTCATTTTCATTTTTAGGTGCTTCTAAATTGTGAACTTGAGGACTAATTCCAAATATTGACACTATATCTATTTTATTTTTTGGATGAGATCCACTTGTAACATTATTCAAGAATCCTAGGTTTTGACTAGGATGATCATGACTCAAAGATAATTGGTTTAAAACTAGAGTTTGATTTAAAGTAAGCATGCTCTGATTAACATCAAGCATGACATTTAGCATGGGAAAATTAGGATTGATATTTGGAATGGAATATGACATTTTACCTTGGGGTTACATTTGGTATTTAATTACCACAACTTTATAATAGGCTAAATCTAATGTATTAATGATTCTAACAGATATTTTCAAAAACATAGAAGTTAATAGTTCTAAAGAATCTTTATAAATATCTAAAGATAAAGCCTCAATAGGTCTATAAGGAGCTATATTTATATTCAACATCTTTTGAAATCTAACATTGAAATCTCTAATGGTTTCATTTGAATCCTTCTTCATAGTAATGAATTGTTGATAAAGGACATATGGACCTATGATCTTTCCAAATTGATCAATGAAATGATTATTAAAATCATTCCAGCTAATAATGAAATGTTTAGGAAGGTTAAGAAACCAATCATATGCTTCATCTCTAAGAATAAAAGGAAATAATCTATAGGCAACATATTCATGAACAACATTTAACAATCTTAAGGCAACTTTAAAACACTTGATATGTTATATAGTAGTCACAACACTAGTAAGACTAAAAGAAGAAAATACCTTTCAAGATTTCAAGGCAAATTATGTACCTATCCAAGAACATTGATAAAAGATCAACCTAACCACACCATATCTTGATGAATATATTACTTGTGGTCATTCTAACTCAAAATTTTATTCACAATATAACATAAAAACCAAATATTTGTAAAGACAAATGGATCTTCAATGAATCTTAAGCAACATTTGTAAAATTTTCCCATAAATTTTCAAAAAATAGAAATACTTAACTAAATAAGCCTAAAGTCTAGTCTGAAACCATAAATATAGATGATCTTTACACAATTGAGCTAAGAATAACACAAATATGTAAAGAATCAACTGATATTTGAATAAAATTCACTAAACTTAGCAAAGATACTACAAATTCACAAATATTTAGCTAAAGACCCTCCTACCACCAAATTATTGATGCCTAAATGTATATCACTTAGTCAACATATAGTTTTTAAGAAACACTTCTCACTTATAGATCTAAATAATCCATTGCATGATTTATTGATTGTGATCTTCTTGAGATCTATGGTGGAGTAGCAGCCAAGCTAAATGACTATTTCAAAAATTGAACATTTAAATGGTTGTTTTGAGTAACCATGGTCCTAAAACTTTGTGAAGATGAAAGTGATCTGAAATAAGTCTAATGAATACTATCTAAAACCTAAAGTTTAAACCCTAAGCTAATATGGATATTTACAATGACAAGCTCAACTAAAGTGAATTGGTGAAAAATGAGCAAAAGGTAAGGTAAGGCATTTCTAATCCTTAACCCAAACATCATGACAAAGTTTAGATTTCATCTAAACATGTATTTAACCAATATATAGCATGAAAGTACATAAGCATAGATCCTAATACATACTAGGTGAGGGTCTAAGGAAAAGTGAGATAATGAAAATGAGAAACTAGATTTAATTTTAATATTTACTTCTACAAATAAATAACATTAACCCATCTGTAAGCAAAGCAAAGGAAATGAACTAAATATAGAATCCTTCCATCAACCTAGCATAAACACAAGTTAATAAATCTACATTCATATTAACACATATATAATTCATGAAAACCATTCAAATCTTAACATAAAACTAAAAAACTAAGGAAGCAACTATGATAACAAACACACAGATAAATATTAGACAAATTTTTTATAATTTCTTGCTTGTACTACTTACTCCAAGTTTACAAATTAATTTTGGCTCTAATAACTCCCCCCCCCTTTTTATAATTGACAATACCTCTTTTATATACACAATTCATGAGATATGTTAGTCATTCCTTGTCAACATGCAATTGGACAAGTGTCATACATAGGTATCCCTTTACCAATGCTAATAGAACTCATGACCCTATTTAACTATGAGTAACCTACCCTTATTATGCATTACATGTTGCTCATGCCTTTGTAAAATTGAATATTACTTTGAAATAATTAATATGGTCTTTAACTCAAAATAATATACTGTGTCAACTTAATTGACCTTTGAGATGCTTCTATAACTATAGCCTTCTTTTATGTATTGTAGGATATTCATTTTCATATTCACTAACTAGATTAAGTCTAAGACACATGTATTCACATTTTTTATTTTAATTAGTTTGGGAATTGAATGTGTCATGTCAATATTTAAATTCCATTTCATTCTATTTATTAATATTTAAAATATGATCATTTATCACCCTTTGAAACTTGGTTTTATTTCACTTTGTTAGATTTCCCTGCATAGATCAATGTTGGTTATTGATCATGATCCGAGGGATCAAATGTTATTAGTCACTTTATCATATTCCTTGTAGTTGTAACACTTATTTCTTCCACATTTTTTGAGCTTTATTGAAATGTTAACATTGATCTTACACCATTGGATCATCTTCTCTTGGAAAAATGCACTCCATTGATCTTGATCAATTGGATCATATCCCCTACTCTATAGATAATTGATTATAATATGTACACTTATCCATGTACCATCTATATTTAAAATATGATTGAGATTTAAATTGTGGCCTTTAATTGTGCCAATTTTCATTTACTCATTCTCTAAGGACTTTTTAACTTTTTAACCTTCAAGATGCACTGTTAGATCTTGTTTGGTTGAATCAATGTGCTCTATCGAATCTTAATCTGAGAGGTTTAACACCCTTGGTTATTCATTTTTATTTCAAAAAAATTGTGACACTTTGTACCTTTTATCTTGTTTGCATCTCTATTGAAGCTTTGACTTATTAAGCACCATTGATCAGAAAGTGTATATTGAGATACATACCATTGATCTTCAGGGAGATGATCAGGATTGAACTTAGAGTTGGGGGTTGACTTTTCAAATTTAATCATGCATTATTAGATTAACTCATCTAAGTGAATGTGCATCATCGATCAATATTATTAACTCATTTAATTTATCTCACACCATTAGATTAACTTTGCTCAATCAAATGCATATTGTTGATCATATAGTCAATAAAAATATTAATTTAGGCTCGGGTAAGTATAGAACTTAGGCTTAAATTTTTGGACCAAGGATTTATTCATGTTGATAAACACTAAGACTTTAGGTTAAAATTTTAAGCTAAGTATTAAAACATAATAAATTGGACCTTATAAATAGGTAATACCATGCTAATAATAAAATAAATAAAGGGGACATGAGACATAAAGGGGCCAAGCATGATAATGTTTAGATGAAGTTCTAGTCATGTTAATAAACATGACTAAGCCTTATGATAAAAATTATACTAAGTCCATGGTAATATAAAGCATTTTGCATAAAATATTTTCACCAACTTTAAATTTGATTCAAAAGGACTCGAGCTAGGGTAGTTAGAATTAGGGTTCTAAAATTCTTAGACATGAAATCAATCTAATTTTCAATAGACCAAAGGCTAGTAAAAGACAAAATTAACATTAAATCATGAAACCCCTGACATTGTATATTTTTGATGGACTCTATTAGTCCTATAACTTGAAACATAAAGATGCAATGTTAGAAAATTTAGAAAAGATCAAACTAGAATCATGTGTAAATATGCCAATCCAACCATGGTGTGGATGATCTTCCAATAAATATAATGTGTAAAACACTCTAATGGTACTCTAATCAAGTGAATTTTCAATTTATCACATAAATTTTCATTATTTTAAATAAGGGTCCCCATTTTTATAAATGGGGTTATGTTGACCTCAACACCACCAATGCCTAGAATTAGCTTGTATCAATATCTTTAGGGATGGAAAAATGTAAATGAGTGATATAAGAAAAAAAAAAGGATTTTGATTCATACCTAGATTTTATCCTACACTTATGGTATCTATTAGGTATTTTGGTGGCTTAAATATCTTCTCAAGAATGGTAGTTAATGGGTTAGGGGAGTAGGTGCTAGGTGGTGATGATGCAGTAAACCTAGGGTTGCAAGAGAAGTCTATGGTGGAGGTGGACTTAAAGAGGGTGAAGTATGGGAAATATTTGATATAATCAAGCAAAGGAAAATTGGAGGTATCAAGGCTTTATTACTCTTCAAATTCTCTATTAAATTACTTAGCTAAGGCTTTCAAATAACCTATGATTTCCCTTATGAATTAGGGCAGGGTTTTTTCAAAGTTATTAATTTTGAAAATCAAGATCTGGAGGATGTTTTAGAAGATGAATAATGGTTTTCAGAGAGGGGTTTGTTCTACCATTTTGATAGGTTTGGCCATCCATTTCCTCCATACATAAATGGTTTTTGGATTCATGGAGATCTTTGTTGGAAGATAATATGAAAAAATTTCCATGTACCAAAGGTTTTTTATTGTTACCTTTTATTCTTTGGTTGATCAGAATAAGATTTTTCTAGATAAAATTTAGAGATTTGAAGATCACATTTTACTCACGAAACCTTGGATTCCTAATTTTAACACTTTGACTAAAAATCATTCACTGCATCTTATTTAGGTGAGATTTATATATATTTTTATTTAGTTCTAGTCAAAATCAAGTCTTTCAATTATTGGCTCTGCATTGGGTGTTTTGTTAAAAATTGATGACTCAACATTGAATCTTCTTCAAACTACCTTTTCTAGAATTTTTGTATGTCTAGATATTTTTTAGTATTTACCTAAAATCATTGAGTTAAAAGTGTAAAATAGAAGCTAGTTTGAAACCTTCAATTTTGAAAGAATCCACTTCAGATGTTAGAACTATTTTTAGGTAGGGCATCTCTCTAATTCTTACCATAAAGTTAAGCATAAACATGAATCTTCTTAGGGAAAGGAGGCTAATAAGGAATAACTAGAAGTTATGGTGGTTAATCTAGCTTGTTTGGAAGAAGTAACTTTAGATAAGTTTAAAGGAAAAAATGGCAAGGTAAAATCATTGGTAAAAATAACTCAAAATTTTGAGTCTATTGATCATAATGATAGTAATGTTTATAAGAATGAAATTGGTAGAGGTAAATGTAATGAAATAAATGGAATTTTAAGTACAAATTCTATCAAATTAGGGAAGATGATGAATGGAAATTGGTAAAAAGTAAGAAAAAATAAAGTTAGATCCCTAGCTCTCCATCTAAGAGAACTATAAAGGATGAATAAAGTAATCATGGATATTTGGTTTGATCAATATTGTTCCTAAGGTAAAGTATGTTTTACTTATAGTAAGTGTAACTTTTTGATTTTTAGGTGGAGATATGCCTTGATGGTTTTTACCATTAAGCCATGCCTATTTTGTTTTTTGAGATAATATGTTTTAAGGGATAGGGACCCATTCAAATCTCTAGCACCGATAAAATAAATAAATCTAGAGACTTTGAGTTCATTCAAGATTTTATTAAAAATATCTTGATGTACCATTGATATATTAAGATCATCCATAAGAGAGATTTGGGTTGGAGTCTTCTTAAGCTATTAGATGATGTCATATGGTTTGTTAAAAGAGCTTAAGAATTTATTAGATATATTGAATTTTTATGTTGTGAAAGTTGATGGGTCTTTTGGTGGTGCTCTAGGAATTATAATTTTGCCATGTCATGTAGTTATTACATAGTCATTTATTGCCTTATTAATTTTTAGGATCGCAGATGGTGCTTGTGTGGGCTATTGGGGACCTCAAACTTTAATAGTATTGATATAATAGTATGGAACGGAATGATAATCAATTATATTGGAAGTGGAGTCTTGAATGTGATCCTTAAGTTGTTTATTTTTACTTGATCATGATTAGGTAAGGGGTCCCAATATATTTCTAGTTGTTGATTATTGGAATGACTAGTCAGATTCTCCCATTCTACTTATGTATCCCCTTTCTTTATTAAATCTTAGATATAGTGTTTTAACTACATGCATTTCTCAGTATCATGTCCCTTGACTCTATGATATTTACAAAATTCATGTTCACAATACCAATCTAGTCATGGTTTATATCATCTAGTGGTTAGATTTTAGGGAGAGTAATCATATTAGCAGTGATAATTATTGTAGGACTATTTTTGTGGGTACACCAAAGACTAATTAGAGTCCTTTTTCCTATTTGGAGTTTTGCCATTCCCCATGGTAACCTTATATAGGAGACATTTTGTTTGTTAGTAAGGGAAGATTTCTACACTATATAAACATGTTTATAATTTTTTATTCCATCCCCTACAACATTATTATTTTTATTAAATACCTTAGACTTACCCAAAAAAATGTTATCTTGATTATGACTCTATTCATTTCAGGTATATAATTTAATAATACCTTTCTCAATGAGTGCCTTTTAAATTTGAATCCCATTTTTTTATGATTTATTAAAAAGACTTGGCACATTGTATCTTTAGTTGATATTTCATTTTAGTATTAAGATTGTCAATGAATATTTTGGCTAACTTCTTAGGAACCATGAAAAAGAATTGGTTGGCAAGGATTATCCAAAATTATAAGAATGAGGTTAAGATCTCTCCATTTATTTTTTTAGTTTTATAAATATCTATGATAGATATTCCATGTTCAATGTTGGAGGAGAAGTGTCGTATAAATTTTTCATTTAATTCCTTGAAGCTAGATATGGAACCTTTAGGTAAATGCATAAACCATTCTAATGCAGGCCACATGAGACTTTTGGGGAAGAGTCTAAGAAGATAATCATAATCATAAGTAGCCTCATGACATGTTACATATAATTTTTGCACATGGTATCTTGGATCCCATTTACCTTTATATTTATCAAATTTTGGGATCTCTAAGTGTGCTAGGAAAGGTACTTGTAAGATACTCATGTCGAAAGAAGATATGGAAAAGTATTCATATTTCTATCTCATTTCTTGGGTATGAGAATCAATCTATTTAATATTATCCTTCATCATCATCTAATCTTGAGTGAATGAGGGGTCTATCATGGGATTGGAGGTTTGTATTTGAATCATTCTAGGCCTTGAGTGATCAATAAGGGTAATTCTAATAGGTTGTATTGGTAGATTAAGTTGTTAATTTTAAGTATAAAAATGAGAGGCAAGGGAATTGATTTACTATGTCAGTTGGTCTAATCAATCCTCCAAAGCAGTTCTTCTCCTAATATCCTCAATGAAATTATTTTGTGGGAGGTCTTATTCTTGATCAAGTTCTTATTCATGTTCCATAAGATTATCTTCTTCTTATTTTTGGTTGACATTATTTTGATAAGGTAGAGTTTTAGGTATAGTGGATGGGTGAATAATATGTTGTAATAGGATTGGGTCAAAGATAGAGGGAAGTGTGACCCCCATTTTGATGATTTGGTCAAGAATTTAATCATGATTCTCATAAATATATTGATAAAATTGAGCCCTAACCTCATCACTATGTAATAAGTCATTTGTAAACTGGTCTTCCTCTCTAGGGGTATGCATGTCACTATGCATGTCATCATTATCTCAGTTTCATTCACCTAGATTCCCAAATATGTCATTTTATTGATTGGATCCTTGTCCCATTATTAGAATTTGGGTATGGCTTCTGATAGTCATGATGGATGGTGAAGGTGATGTAAGAATAGTGATTAGGTGTGACTTTGATATAGACTATTAGGAGAGAAGGTGACTTTGGATACTAATTTTATCTTAAACCCAAGACTATAAGTGGTCAAGAGAGTTGATTAGATGTGACTTAGATTGGATTATTTTTGTGAAGAGTAAAATGACAAAATATCACTAAATTAAACACCCTATAAGGATTCAATCTAGTAAAGAGATAAAGAGGATAAGATGCCTAGATACTCTTCACACTAGCATGGTGATAATTGGATGGGTGCTAGGTATAAAGAGATAGGTTGATGAGATGGTGGGTGCTAGACTAAAAATAAAAAAGGTTATGAATTTTGATTCACACTAGCATGGTGATAATTGGATGGGTGCTAGGTATAAAGAGATAGGTTGATGAGATGGTGGGTGCTAGACTAAAACTAAAAAAGGTTATGAATGTTGATAATTTTTTAGTCAATAATAGGTTGAATAAATTGATGATTAGGATAGAGAATGATGAGTAATCACTAAAGTTTTTGGTTTTAAGATAAAGGTTTATTATCCAAAAGGTGTGAATAGTGATATGAAATGATTGGTTTTGATTATGAGATGGGATATGTCTTAAGAGTCTCTAGGTGTTTTTAATAAAATGGGATATGCTAACTTGACTCATAAACAATATAGTCCTTAACACAGCACACTCGCACAACTCACCCAATCACAAGCCTAAATTTTAGTCAACCAAATGGGTGTGTAACTCGATACCTACACTATTTAATGGATTTGAGGGTGAAGCTATAGGTTGGTGACCTGTTATATAATTTACCAAACCTTCTCAACCCTATATTTACTTGAAGGTCACTTGGGAGCTAATACTGACTCTAAAAGTAAAGTGACTATTATGGTTGATAGGTCTTATGCTATGTATACACAAGAGTTTCTAGGGGATTCCTTAAGTTACACAAAGGTATGTGGGGCCCAAATATGTATAAGATGTTATCTAATTCTTGGTTTAGATAATTAACTCTTCTCCTTCACAAATCACCTATATGGGGTTAACCACTTATCTTAATGATAGTTGTCCTTGATATTTATACTCCACCAAAACATGGAGTTCGGTTGAATGCATGGTGATGAAATCTATGTCACCAACCCCTAGTGACTAAGAAAGTGTGTGGAGATGAATTCCATGTCATGTTCTATCCTAAAAAAATGGGTTGCACACAAGGAAGATTAATTTATTTGATTAATTACCCATGTGAGAAAATTTAAAATAAGACACACAATATATATATACAAGTATAAAATTAAAATGCTTAATTTAGGCACTCTTCATGTAAGTACACAAGTTAAAAAAATAATCTAGTGCCTCCTTAGATGGTCTTACAAAAAATGGATTAGTAGTTTGAAAATAAGAAAAACCATTTCTTTTCTACAAAAATGTAGATACATAGTTAGTGTAACACAAAACCACTTCTAGAGACTACAAAACCATATATTTTATGCAATATCACAATTGTACTTTTGAGGTATTATGGACTATCTCATAATTATGATAGAGACCACATGATTTCTATAAAACTGAAAGTGATTAGATAAAATTACAACTATTACCATAAAACCATGATTTGTAATCTATGATATTGTAGGAAAATAAAAAACCTTACTAATCTAATATTTAGACAAAAAAACAAATGTGTTAGAGGTTATTTACATATGATTTTTAAAAAGTTACTATTTTAGAAAGATAATTTTTGACTAAATAAGAGTTTGACCTTTAAAACTAATGTAAAAATCCAATCAGCTTAGAAGGTAAGAACAAAATGATATTAGATGCAAAAGAGATTTTTAGATCTTTACTAGTAGTTAAAAGAGATAAAACCTAATAATATAGTTACTTAATGTTTTCAGTCAAAATCACTTATTTTTGTACAAAGTGTCTATTTCACAAATGGTGATTTTGTACAAGACAACCAAAGGGGTATAGAGGGAAATTTTATATTTATTTAGGTAGCCCTTATTTTCTTCTTATCAATAGGTAAAAACAAGCACAAAGACAAACAAAAGCCTATTAGTAAACTCTCTTAATTATTTGAATCACCAAGGTCAAATTATGATTATTGAGGGCAATATCATGAATCTTATGACAAAATCATGATTTTGTATCTATGATATTATGTGATAACTATGAAGTTATCTAGGGCTGGTGCTTCTCCTTTCCTACAAATATAAAATGATCACACAGAGGCAAGCAGATGTCAGACAATAAAAGGGTAGCAGTTCAACTTGATAGTTTTAACTAAAAAATGAAAAATCATGATTTGTGAAATAAATATCATGACTTTTATGATGATATTTTGATTATGTTTTTATGATATTATATGCTGATTGTGAGGCTATGAGGGCTGATGTCTTTTCTTTCATACACAAAAAATAGTCTTTCTATCTCTGAAAGATAAAACCAATTTATATAGACCCACAAAATCCGAAATGTTTTTTCTAAACTAGTTAGGTTTGGTTTAAAACTATAGCCTACAAAACTGCAAGTCAGATATCAAAACCATAAATATTATGCAAAATTAATTTTCACAAATATATGATATTATAAAAATCCCAAAAAATTATCAAAAGGCAAACCAATAGTGGTTAAAATGGTAGTTAGTGTAAAACTGCTACTTTGATGACAAAATCATAACTACAATACCATGATTTGCAAAGTAAAATTGTTTATTGCATGTACATGAAAATTTGATCAAATTCAAAGCTTGTTCATCTAGTTAATCCTACAAGCTATAAAAACACTTATAATAGGAAATAACATTAGATTGAAATGGGTCCCATCATGGTCACCAATGTGTGATCATATTTTTGAGTTATTGAGAAAACTACTATATTTAGTAATTTAAACCCAACAACATAATAACATTAAAAGGAGGAAATAAAGGAACAATCAGTTAATTAGGCATGAAATTTTAACATCACCTTATACCTTATGAATTCTTTCCAATATATTCAAGTGGATTCAAATTACAAATTGATTGAGTGTGGATTACTTTCTTTGAGCTTCAAAATCACTCCAATGGCTTCTTTAGATTATTGAATGGATTGGGAAGAGTATGAGGATTATTGGGAATAGTTGATTATGAGAGTATAATGAGAGATTATTTATTTCCAATTTATTCTGGTTATGTCCCAAACATGGATTTTATAGGATGGTGGAAGGTATTTTTATGTATTTTTAAATTATTTATTAGTCTCTAGTTTGGAGACTTGTAGAATCTTAGAGGAACTTCCCTACTTTTAAAGGTTTCTTGATTTTTTTTTAGGATAGTGGGGAATTATATGGGAATTAAATGAGGTTTAATATTCATAATAATGTATAAGAGGCTAGGGTGTTAGGGTAGATAGGGGGTAATTTAATAAATATGAATTTTAAATTTGTAAGTGGGCTAGTGGGTAGATTAGTAGCTAAGTACGCTAATTAGTAGTTTAATGGGGTAATTAACTATTCATAAGGGTATAGAAATGTTTATGAGGTGTGGGGAATATTGTGTGGGAAATTGGATTTCAATTAATTGGTTAAGGATATGGTTATTGGACAAATTAGCAAGTTTAATAGGATTATTAAGATGAGCAGATTTAGGTGAATACACATGGCTCCACATAAAGTTGTATCTATCTCTCTCCAATAGGTTGTGAAAAATAAGAATCCATACTAAATCTATATTTTTCATTTTTGTACAACTCTTTCCCTTTGGAATATGAAAAGTCATTCTTTTGCCTCTCTTTTTTGTTTTTATTTTTTTTTAGGGAAATTTACAATATTCAAATGAACCTTACAATTTGCATTTTCAAAAAATATTAATTCTAAAAAGAGTTAATTTATCAAATTATTGAAAATGTATAGTCATATGAGGAATTATAATTAATTATAAAATAATTAATAATGTAATTAAGTCAATATTTTTTCTTGACAAGTTAAAGACACCAAATCTAAAATATATTCTAGGTGGGTTGATCAAACACATTGCCTTGTCTATTGGGATATGGGGTTATATAAAATATTATGGAAAAAATGACAAAGGAAAAATGATGGGAGAATTTAAAAATTGGGTAGTGAAATTTGGATAGACAAATTTCATTATAATAAGATCTTAATTATAAAAATAGTTGAGAGGAAGCATGTAGGCTTGTTATTGTGGTGGAAGTGTGGAGGGTTGTTGTTGTGGTGGTTGGTAAGAAATTATTGTGATGGGTATAGATGAATAATGAATTTGGTTAGGAGGGTTATATTTCAATCCTTGATTTAGAGATGGTTATTCTCTCTAAATTGTGAATGCAACCCACCAAGGTAGATATGATGCCATTTAGACTAGAATCAAAATTAGGTCTAGGAATCTCCTTTTTGGGAGGCACTATAAGAAGGCATTGGTAATTTTGAAGAAGTTTATTTGCCTTAGAATATATAGGAGTAATAATTAAATTTTATTCTGGTGGGTTGGGCATGTTTTGGTTTTTGTTAGAGGGGTGTGTAGTTTTTAGTGTTATATTTACTTTATCCTATAGATAATAAATTATTTCAATATATTGTTCTTATTTAGTAGAGATTTATATATCTATATTCCAAAAACTAAGAGCCTCATTTACATGTGATGAGTGTATCCACTCCCACAATTAAAATTCATATTATTGGAATTAGGATGCTTACTAGTGGTTTTTGATATGTCCCACACTTCATGGATTGATATCCCACTCCTAATTTATGATTTAGGGTTGGGATAGTCATTAAATTGATCATTTATGTTTTTTTTGGAATAATTGTTTTTATAAATAACTAAATGAGCATGACCATTGTATTTTTTATTTCTTATATAACCTTCTATTCCAAGAGTTGATTTTATATCCTATCTAGATAGATTCGAGAGAGGGGGTATAATTATACCCACAAAATAAATGGAATAAAGGAAAAGGATGGATAAGAAAAATAAAAAGAAAATAAAAGTGGAAACACAAAATGATAATCCTTTCACATAAATTTCACCAATTTATGTATATGCAAAAAACACCATGATAACTTATTCACTTGACTTCATGAGGTTTGGCTAAGATAACCAACATAATGGATAGATGGATGTATGAATATATGGATTGGGTGGATTAATTTTAGGAGTAAGGTTTTGGATGATAAGAATTAGGGGATTCTTGTGATAAAACCAATTTTTTTTTATGTAATAGTGTTCATTAAGGGATTCAATTTTAGAAGAGACAAAACTCCAAGATCCCTCTATGTTAGTGATGAGACAGAGGTGAAGCTCCTAATTAATGTTAGGAATGAAAGAGTGGGTGTGATTGGGTTGGATGAATCTATGAATTTGGTAAAATATATTATGTTTTATATTCCCTACTAGTTTCATACATAAAGTGAATGATATATGATGAGGCTATTCCTGAGAAGAAAAGGAAAAAGGAAGATGGATGAATATGCTTGGGTAATTTTACATTAGTGACCTTATTTTTGTGGAAATGACTATTTGGGGATATTTTATATCTTCATACTCATTAATATAATGTATTTAGTTAATAATAATATGAGTTATGGTGTGAAATGGAATGCCTCTACTTTGAGTTTGGAATTACTATTAGATTGAATGTTACTGCTAGAATTGGGGATCTAATTCATGGTAAAAACACATGATCTATGAAAGAGTGGATGCTTAGGGAGTGTCATGCAAGAGGCAAGGTAAAATTTTTTGTATGTGTAATATCTAATCTCTAAGGTGATTTAGAATGTGATACTTTTTTTTCTATTAGAAGAAAGGTTTAAGTGCTTGTGTTCATCTAGTCAAGGCTTTCTAATTATTTTTGTTGTTTTTGCAATATTTTGTTAGAAATATATAAAATAAAACACTTGTTGAAATTTAAAATTTTAAATAAAAAGAAAATAATAACTGAAAATAAAGGATATATTCTTATTTTTGTTCTTTGTAATGATGCCTTGTGATTTATGCAATGCTGAAACTAGAAATTTGATAGAAAGGTGTAATTATTGATTTTTAAAATGTTTTGCCTAATTTTAAAGATGATTTGATCAATGAAATATAAATGAATTGAATTTTATTTTGGTTTTTTATGAAAGCTATATGATATTATACTAAAAAATTATTTTCTAATATGTAAATATTAAAATACAAATCTAAACCCTATCAAGTATACTCACTAGAAATTCAAAAAATAATTCTTCTATGCAAGATAAAACTAAATTTTTATCCCATTAAATGAATGTTTATTTATTTAAATGATCTATGAGTGAAGATATAGAACCTAATGTTCCTATTTTATGAATTTAATGTTCTATAAAAATGTTATTTCACTAACAAAATGAATGGATTCTAGATCCATGATGTTAAGTTTTGAATTTATATTTTTCTCAGGTTTTTATGGATGTTTGATTAAAATTTATTTTTGAATGAGAGGTTTTCTAAAATTAAAAAAATCTACTATTATTTTTGTGCCTATTATTATTTTTATTGATTTAACCTATGTGATTGGTTAACCCTAAAATGTGGATATAAGATGATCTTATCATTCACCTTAGATTTGAATTAAAGGGGTATATAGAACTGAAATGGCACAAGGGTGATAATTAGATATATAACAAACCATTTAGAAGCTAAACTCAGATATAAGAATACACTAAATTTGTTATGCTAAGATAGTCTAAATATAAAAATACAACTATGATATATATATATATATATATATATATATATATATAAAGATGATCTTATCATTCACCTTAGATTTGAATTAAAGGGGTATATAGAACTGAAATGGCACAAGGGTGATAATTAGATATATAATAGACCATTTAGAAGATAAACTCAGATATAAGCATACACTAAATTTGTTATGCTAAGACAGTCTAAATAAAAAAATACAACTATGATATATATATATATGTGTGTGTGTGTGTGTGTGTGTGTGTGTGTGTGTGTATGTATGTATGTATGTATGTATGTATATATATATATATGTATGTATGTATATATATATATATATATATGTATGTATATATATGTGTATATATGTATATATGTATATATATATATATATATGTGTGTGTGTGTATATATGTGTGTGTGTGTGTGTGTGTATATATATATATATATATATATGTATGTATATATATATATATATATATGTATATATATATATATATGTATATATATATATATATGTATATATATATATAAGTGATTTAATTATCTTATTCTAAAGTTATTTAATTTTTGGATTTGGAGCAAGTAGAAATTAGAATCAAAGGATATTTTGGAACAGTCATCAAATTCTAGATTGATGCTTCTGACACTTTAGAACTAACATCAACCTAGGATGGTTGAATCAATGTTATTATCTAGGTTTGATGCAAGTGTATTATATGGAATACCTACTAAAATAATATTTGACGATATGGATGCTTTTAGGTTTTTATTCACCTTCAATTTGATGCATTTATATATGGGTCATAGACTATCACTCTTTTTTAAATGAAAAAAAATGTACTTTTATATCTTCATAGTGACCTTGGGGCAAAATGGGTTAGTGGGTATATGGTATTGAGCTAATCCCAAATATCATGTTGTTTGAAAGTGATACATATATATATATATATATATATATATATATATATATATATATATATATATATATATATATATATATATATATATATATATAAAAGAAGGCCTTAGAATCATGCAGTTCTCCCATACATGTTGGCTTATGTGTGAATCATGCAATATTGTGAAAATTAAGTACAATGGTGACCTATCTTGTAACTTGTAAATTCTAGCTCTTGGGATTATTATTTAGTAATTCAAACATGTATATGTATTGTACCTATGAATGGTGTGAAATATGTAATTTGTGTTTAATTAAATGCTCTTTGGCAAGAATAATTAGTATTGGTCTGATATTTATGGGTGAGGAATGAATGAGGGTTGATCTTGTACTTATATCAATTATTTTAGAGTAATAACTCACATTAAAACGCTTAGGCTAACTATTAGGATATGTTTCATTTTAAAATTTGATTAATTTATGGCATTAGAAACTTGCATTAGGATATGACACTAATGTTGGTGCTAGTGTCTATCTTATAAGTTAGTGTCTAGGGAGCAAGGAAACATGTAGAGGATTAAAACTTGTAGAGATGGAAGATAAGTAAATTTTAAGCATTCTGGTAAAGATAAAATACCTGTATCATCGACATAAGCTTGGTTAGACTAAGAGATATAGGACAAGGGGCATAAAGATAGAGTAATGTGAGACTTATGAAAGTGGGAAAGGTAAATAACTAAGAGGAATAACCAAGGTATGAGTTTTCCAAGTGTAAAATATTTTTTTGCTATATAATCATAAAATATTTTCTACATTTCCCCCTTTTAATATAGTAATGAAATTACTAGTTTAAAATAAAGGAATACATACCTGGGTATGTGTGCACACCTTTTCTTTATGTGTTCCTAACTTGAGTGCTTTGATGGTGACTAACTTGAAACCAAGAGCATGTTATAGTATAAAATTAGTGTATATAATATTGGCTTAAAATTAATTATAATAGATTTAAATTTAAAGAGCAAGGCTTAAGAGTACACCTATGTATATATGTAATCACCTTACTTATTGGCAAGCTATTTTGAAAAGGATTTATCATTGTAAGGATATAAAACTGAGATTATGAAAAATATATATAAATATTTAAAGTGCATATATCCTAGGAGAGAGAGAGAGAGAGAGAGAGAGAGAGAGAGAGAGAGAGAGGAGAGAGAGAGAGAGAGAGAGAGAGAGAGAGAGAGAGAGAGAGAGAGAGAGAGAGAGAGAGAGAGAGAGAGAGAGAGAGAGAGAGAGATTGGAAGGCACATGCCCCCAACTTTGGATCAAAAATGAGTTACCACCTAATAGTTGATATTAGCTCAACTTTACAACCCAATGATAATTATAACCTAGTGGGGTTGGATGATTAAGTCCAATATGAGAAATTGGAAATATTGAGTGAGTTGATCACCTTAACTATACCAAAATTTGAACCTACTATTATAATATATTAACTCAATAAACTCTATAAAAGTCTATGGGGTATCAATATGAAAAAGTCCATGATATGATACTAGTCCATAAAATACTTGAAAGATAAAACTAATTTGAATTTTTCAATATTAGGCACATGTTGAATATCATATTCACCTTATATTCATGCTGAATTTTTTTATAAAAATGGTACCAATGTATAGAATTTTTACACAACTATAAATTTGAATCATATAACTGTAGGATTTGGCTAATTTAGATAACTGTGTATGTGTGGAGAACATGCTTTCAATTCATGACCCTAATATATATGGAAAAATATAAAAAATTATATAAGTGCCAATGTGTAGTACATGTTTATAAAACATGCCCCCAATATATACTAGAGATGTGGAATACTAAATAGGTGTGGAGAAAATGCTTCCAAAATATGCCCCGACTGAATTTGAGAACTATAAATGTGTGGAAGTCATTTCATATCACATACCCCACTGAATTTGAAAATTAATATGATTAACATATACTTAATGAGTGTGGATAACATGCTTATAAAACATGCCCCACTGAATATGAAAATTGATAAAATTACCATATACCAAATGAGTGTGGATAACATGCTTCCAAACCATGCCCCCATTGAATCTAGAAACTATGCCAAGTATGGAGAACATGCCTCTATATTATTACCCCACTAATACTCCCCCCGTTTGAGGTGAGGGAAATATAAAAACTGGTAGTTACCTCACCTCAAAAGTATAAGATAACTGTATACTCTGTGAACGTAGCCATGTAGTATATAGATAGAAAAATATTGTTGGTAAATGTATGATTGAAGTGCATAGAACTAATGTGATCACATGTAGGCCTAAGGTGCATGATAAATATAATGGAAATGTATAGATGATAAAAATACAAGCTCAATAATAAAATCAATCACACACATAAGAGAACTCAAATGCAAGTCAAAAGTTAATGGTCTAAGAAGATTGAAAATAAGGGGCATGTTTAAATGCTACATAATTGAATAGACATGAATTAGTTAATTTTCCATAAAATTAATAATTACATATTCAAATTTCCATATAATAGACAATGACATATGTAAATGTTAAAAAAATCATATGTAGGCATGTGGGTCATAAGAAAAGGAGCATATTTAAATTCTTGAATAATGAATATAATTATAGGGAAAAACACTCAAGGAAGTGCATAAAGTAAAGCATAAGAAACTAAAATTAGCATGCCATAGTATCCCATGGATCAATGTGTTAGGAAAAAATTTCAAGTGTATATCATATAAAGTACCCTATGTAATATATAATCATGGATAAAGGAATTTTTAAGTATATATGTAAACTCAAACATGATAATTTAGAGTGATCATCAAATCATATAACCTATGTGTATAAATATCAAAGAAGTGAATGCCCCCAATGTATATATGATGAGTAGAGGGAAATCCAAACATCTAAAATAGGAATGTACCATGTATTTGTGCATTCTTTGATCACACTTAAGTATAAGTGTGGCACCTATGTATATGTGGGAGTAATTGAGTATGTCATCCATTACCATGGAACTAACACATATGTTCCAATGAGATAATAGAACATGTAGGTGTTGAATTTTTTTTAAATTTTTTTGAATGGTTTTGATTTTTTTAGTATTTTTGGAATATTTTAAGAGAGCAATCTATGATTTCATCCAATGGATGGTCTTAAGTATCTTCCCCACTCAGTGCCTAAAAATCCTAAGTTGGATATTTTACTTTGTTTGCATCAAATTTGGATAGGTTGAAAAGGTACATGGCATGTTCTTCCTCACACTTTGCATGTGTAGTAGAAGAATTGATTTTATTATTTAAAATATGTATTAATTTGCCTTAATGAGGAAACATAATACATTTTTTATTTGGATTAATTTTTGCTTCTATTTGGTATAAATAAAGAGATAATAATGTAAGTGCATATGGTGATGTGGTAGGTACAACCCAAATCCTTGTTTGAATTACTTTAGGACCACATTAAATTAGTATTTGTATGTTTTAAGGAGTCTTTCCAAGTGACATTCTTTTATAATTCTTATATATCAAAACCCAGATGTTGAAAATACTTTATATGGAAAGTGATTTTTGTTTGTGTAGGATCAATATGGTTATGACATGAATAATCACCACTCATATATAATGTAATCATTAAATATTATTATCATGGGTGATGTTTGGGTTGTTTTAAGCCTAATTCCTTTAGAGGATACTCAAATGTAATATTTTGGTCATTGATAAGATCATGGGTCTTGTGTTTCAAGGTAAAGAAAAGGTTTATAGAATGCCCTTGTCCTTGATAATATTGATGTGTATTAAGGTATCATAGTAGGGTTCTAATAGTATTGAAAACACTTTTCATTTCAAGATTCAAATAATATTTTACATGAGTTTTAAGTTATGATCTTTCTAAGATCTATGGTGTAGTGGCCAGGTTATATGACTATTTCAAAAAATGATTATGCAAGTGGTTGTTGTGAGAAACTATGGTCCTAAATTTTTGTGAAGATGAAATTTATTTGAGCCAAGGCTAATTAATAATGATTAGAATCTAAATTATAACTCAAATCTAGAATGAATATTCAAAATAATAGAGTAAACTATAGTGACTTGATCAAAAAATGTCAAAATAGGTAGGGTAGGGTAGAAAGAGATGTTTATATCATTTATCTTATACATATTGACAAAGCTTTTATTTCATCAAAGAATGTGCATATTTAAACTAGCATATGACATGAAATTACCAAATAGTATAGATCTTATCATATACTAAGAAAATTTCAAAGGGAATTTGAAATATGTAAATTAGAAATCAAATTCACTTAAAATTTTTACTTAAACAAGAAAATTGCATTTGCATATCTTGCAAAAT
The DNA here is from genome assembly GCA_037957365.1 of Torreya grandis. Classification (NCBI taxonomy): domain Eukaryota; kingdom Viridiplantae; phylum Streptophyta; class Pinopsida; order Cupressales; family Taxaceae; genus Torreya; species Torreya grandis. The sequence goes on along the minus strand of JARHVA010008474.1, from coordinate 91,631 downwards.
AGAAATGATATTGAAATTAATCTAACAACTTTAAGTCAACCTAACATAAAGCTCAAATAAACAACTCTACATTAATACATGCACATCTAAAATTCATAAAATCACTTCAAATCTAAACATCAGAATAGATACTTAAGGAAGTAGCCATGATAACAAAAAAACAAATAGAGTGGGAGAGAATTGATAAACCTAGGGAGGAAAATCTAGAGGAAGAAGAAGGTACTGAAAGCTGGAATACAAATTCAAAAGAGGATGAATAATGTCAAGAGAAGAATGAGAAAGAAGGAGTCAGCAAATAGGAGGAATCTAAAAATAGTAAAGAAGAAACTGAGGAAAATCAAAAAGTGTCAGAGGAAGATATTATCCAGGATGGCCCTGTTGAGGCCCTGTTTCCAGAAATGAAAGGGAAAATATAGTTCAGGATGACAATCAAGAAATGGACATGGAAATTCAAACTAGAACAAAAGAACAATATCAAAGGGGTTGAGAGGATCACTTTGAAGAAGGCAGAAATAGTCCCAATAAGAATTCTGAGGAATGGAGAGAGAAAAGGTAGAATGATGGAAAGCACACACCTATGAGTTGGGTTAATTTCAAAGCAGAGGCTTCTCTCCAACTTGATTCTTGGATGTGTAAGGAGATTAAGGATCTCAAAAGGAAAGTGGAAATTATGGAAGATAACCAGAAAGCTGCATGGAAAAAAATTAACAACATGGAAAAATAGATAAGAGATATCCCAGTCAAGCTCAAAGATTATGAGAATAACCTTCAGGAACTCATTAGGGAGAACAAAACGAAAATGGAGGAAGTAACATCCAACATTTGTGCTGCAGCTGCCAATATTGAAAAAAGAGCTAGTGAGGAGACCAAATCTTTGGAGGGGCCTAGCAAAAGGATGAGACAAAGCTCAAGAAAGAAGGCTATGCAAGAGGGAGCCAAGTTGGCGGCAACTACCACTCAGGATACTATTTTGAAAGGTACATAAACTGTGAAAATGATTTTGGAACTGGAAGAATAGTCTGGTTCTTCTTGTTGGTTATGTTTTCTGGTCCTATTCTCTGGTTTCTTTTTGTAATCTTCTATCTATGGTGTAGCCAGATCTATGTTAAATCTGGGTTTTGACCAGTGGTCTCTCTGGTGGTTTTAGGTCCATTTAAAACCTATTTTTTCTACTTCTCTGTAGTAGTTTTTAGGTTCTGCCTATGGGAGTTGAAGCTTTATCTTTCTCTCCTTGTACTTGGGTTTCGGGATCCCATCAAAACCTATTTTTACCTTTATCTAAAACAAAAAAACAAACAAACAAAAATGAGATAATCTTCAAAAAATTCTCTTACTTGTATTAGTTGCTCCAAAATTTACAAAATAGTTTTTCTCTCAAAACTTCCTCTCTTATTACAATGATGATACCCTCATTTTATAGGTTGGAAGAGCAAACTAATGGGGTATGTTAATTAGTCATTATTGAATGAAAATTATATAAGTGTTAATGATAGTTATCTTCTTCAAGACATTATATAACCAATGAAACTTTTCAAATATGACTAACCTATAAGCCATGTGTGTTACAAGTTACACATTCATTTACAAAATAGTATATTCTTTTTAAATGGTTTACATGATTTTATACAAAAAAATATTCCAAGTCAACTCAATTGATTTTGAGATGCCCTTGAAGCTACAACATTTTTATTTTGTGCCAAAATATTCATGTAATTATGATATTGTTCATCAATCAACTTGAGATTAATGATTGGCTCTATGAATATCTCCTCTATTTTCCCTACTAACTCTTTGAAGATTTCATATGTCCTACTTATGGATTTTTTGATGCTCTTATCATCACCAATATTTTAACCTATTTTCAAGATCAAGTTCAAGATATTATTTCTGTTATGCCCTATGGTTACCTTTCTTCTATCCTTAACCTGCTTGATGAACTCAGTGGCTCTCTACTAGAATTTTCCATCACTTATTAGGCTTCTTTAACTAGGGATGGTTGGATATTTAATCAAACCTCCTAAAATCTATATAATTCTTCCTTATAATTGTTTTAAGTGTTTTGAGATACTTTTCATGGTTTTTTTATCACTTATTCATGCCCTTATTTTTGCTATCAAGATTATCATAGCCATATTCAAGTGTGATAGGCTAACTATTTTAAGTTCAGGAATCTAGCCTTCCATCAGTCTCTTGATCAATTCCTTTACTTTATTATCTGAGGCTTGCCATTTATTGACTTGGTTCAAAGCCATCACATGTTATTTGTTCACCATGTCTATATTGGACGTTATTTAATTCAAAGAACTAAATGTCTCATAGATAATTGCTTCAAAATTATTAACAATGTCCACATGTACTGACAAAATAGATTATTTTTCTAGGATTTTATTCTCTTTTTTTAATCTTTTGATTACAAATTGTAGCCTATCTGAATGGACATGGGATAATTCTAGAACATCTTATTCAAATATGGGATCTTCCTCTAGTATTTTTGATCTCTTTTGGTTTATATGAACCAAAGGCTCAAACTTTTGGTATATAACCTCCTGGCCTTCTTCCATGACAACTGTCTTAGTCACTCTTTGTAGTCTTGTAGTAGTTGGGTCATATCTAACTCCCACTAAATATTGGGATATATGTTTTATTGGGACTTTTAATTTTATGTCATTTGATTGTCTTAGATTAGTAAGTCTCTTTTCTTCTTCATTTTACAATTCTAGGATCCAAGTCTTTAACTCTTATTGCATAAGGATGTTTGTAGTATTTACTAGAGACCATTGGTGATAAGAAATAGGTAGATTATCCATTATTGGTTCATATATGAACCATTTAGGTATATAAAATCCATATATTGTATTAAACTCACTAAATAGGTTGATATCCTTCAAATGTGGTGTGAAGGCCACTTTAACTTTCTTTGCCTTTGAGACCATTGCAGTCTCAACCTTCCTCTTGGGAGGATTAATGACCACTCAGTCTAATGACTTCTCTTTTCCCTTTTATTATTTGGTTTCCTCAATATTTTCATCCTTTTCATCTTTTTCTAATTCATATGTCATGAAAATTATTCTCAGTGCATCCTCAACAAATTCTTGTGGATCCAAATCTATCATGTGAATTTCTTCCTATTGAGGAAAATCTAGTTCTATTATTATAGAAGACTTAGGGGTTGAATAAATTGAATCAATTTATCCTATTCTCCATTATAAAAGTCTATGATCTATATGTATGTTATATGTAGGAATCCTAGAAGATCCAACATCTACCATATGATATTGTTTTGGAATACGTTACCATCTATCTTCCATTTTCTGACTTCTTCACAATTTGGATTTAGGCTTTATATTATGCTCCTTTAATCATCTAGCCACTTCATGGTAGGTGGTTACCTTAGTGTATAAATTTTCCTCTTAGGTTCATGTTCAAAAGGCACAACTAGTATACCTTTGTTCTTCAAGTGCTCCTTTACCCTACCATAGGGATCCCACTATTTATGGTCACCTATCTACAAATTGAAGGAAAGCATATATTTTGAAGTAGTTTCAATTTAATCCCATTATTTGAAGATGGTTATACCAATAGTCATGGGAAAACCATGGAAAATTCCCTTCCTCTTATTATTGTAAATGAAATCTATCCCATTAAATAATTGATATGTCACTTCCTATTCTTCCAACTTATGAGGCACATGTATTGGTAGTTTGAGGGGGGCACTTTGGGTTCCCTCTATTTTGATAATAATGCAATCAAGATATATCTAGATGTCTCCCCTTGTCTCAATGGATTTATTGATTAATGGAGTTATCCTCATAGTGGGGATATCATTGATATTTTGTCTCAATACAGGATATACACAGTCATAAATGAATTGGATATAGTTAGTATATTTACAAATATGCAATTTTAAGTAATTTTAGGCCATAGTTTGGGTACCATTTGGAGACCACTCTCTTTGGTTTGGGATTTTTATGGTGGAACATAGGGAATAAAATAAATATGACATCATGAAGAAGTCATTTCTCATGTTTTTTAATCCCAGTGACTTGTATGCTTAAAGAAATGCTGATGATTTCACCTAAAGGAGTTACTACCATTTCCTCAATAATTAAATATACAATAGGAACCCATATTGGTTCTACATATGTATTATGTTTAAATCCATATAAATTTTCCAACATGGTCATAACCATTTTGAATCTTGGTCTTAATTAACTCATAGGGATTTTCTTGTTAGGATCTACAATGACCTTGTTATCAACTTCTAACCATTTTACTAGGATATCCTCCATGGTAGATTTCTAGGCTGATGTATTAATGGAGGCAAGGTCTATTTTGGGTTTATGTAGCTTATAATAGGATTCAAAGGTAATAGGGGAAATATATGCTATTTTCATCATACTAGGTTCATGGATGAGTATACCCTTATCAATTTTAGCATTTTTAAAAATGGGACCAAGGACGTCAATATAGTGTAATACCTTTAGTTTGGTGGCAGCATAATGGAGTCCTATCAATTGAAGTACCACAATGTCATCATATAGTCTCTTAACTAGGAGAAACTTTTCCTCTTCTTTAGTTATAACTCCTTGGTTCTCTATAGTCTAGAACAAGCTTGAGTAGTCATTATCTCCTGTGTTTAGTGAAGAAGCCACAAAATTTGTATCTTTGAATATTCTACCTTCTATGTCTAATGACAAGTATAATTCAACTATTTTATTTGAAGTAGGTCCATAAGTAACCATTTCTATAATTACGATCAAATTAACCACTTTAGAATGAAAATTTAATATTTTTAGCTATCTAGTTTAACTCCTTGAACAAATTTGATTATCAGTTTCTCTCTATAGCTCAAAATAATGACTTCATGAATAATTTTAGGGATTTACATACATTTTAGGGATTTTGAAGGTTTAAATAAGCTTTAATGGAAGAAATATGAATTTTAAGTATGTGATTTGGTAGCCTAAATCATATTTTGATCTCATATTTATATGTTTGCATGCTTGGGTCCAAAAAATCTCTTGATCTGATGTGTCTACCTAGGTGGCATCTCCTTATCATGATAATTATTTAATTTTAAAACATGACAGTTATCATTTTTTACATATGTCCTCATTTTATACCTCCTATAATTTGATCAAATTCACTCCATTGATGTCCTCAAGAATCTCCTATCCTTGACTTTGTGCTCACCATTGATATCTAATTTGGGCCTTTGACATTATGACACTTGGTATCCCTACATGCTTTTTGTGTACCTTGTCATCAGTATTCATATGGTTAATCTTACACCATTTGGTAGATTTAGATGCAATATGGGCTTATTGACTTCTTGAATCCATTCACACTATCGATGTTCATCTACAATATTAAACACATGCTATTGATCTTTGATCTACATGGTTAAACATGCACCATTGATCTATTAAATAAATGATCAAACATGGGTCATTGATCTGCTACCTATTCATAAGATCAAATATGGGTCATTGATCTACTTCTAATTCACCAATATTGTGACACATGTCACTCTCATATTCCTTCTCAATATCCTTTGACATATTGACTTCATGCTCACCATTAGATCTCTATATGCATGATTAAATGCACACCATTGATCTTTGACCTTGACTTATTGACTTCAGTGATTAATTACATGTTTTTGATGTTTGATCTGAGTGAGTGAGGTTTTGACATTTGACATCATTTCATTCAATTTTTACCTATGAATATTAAAATCAAAGGATAAATTCTTGGGACATATAAAGACATAACATAAGCCTTAGACTAAAGTTCTAATGAATTAATAAACTCAATCAAAACTCAGGCTAAAATTAAACTAAGGCTAAGATATAATAAAGTAACTCATCGAATATATGAATCAATTTTAATAATAACTTAGGATAAATTAATTTAAATTAAGTTTTTGAACATTGTTTAAAATTAGCTTTAATTAATGAATTAAGGACCAAAGGTTAACATAATAATTCAAATGGGACCATATTTATTAACCAACTAAGGGTCAAATTATCATTGAACCATAAACTAATGAATATTTATTGATTATAACAAGGATCCATTTATCCTATAAGATGGAAACACATGGGACAAATGTTAGCAACATTAGATAAGATCAAATAAAGATTATGTTCTAACATGTCAATATAATCTAGATCAAACATGATATTCAATAATTCACTCTGATGAAGTTAAATGAAAAATTTATAGCATAATTTGCAAAATTTGAACAAGGGTTCTAATTTTTCAAAAAAATGGGGGATGTTGACCTCAAACAATGGAAACTTCTGGGGGAAACATTGTAGAATGTTAGAATTCAGATACTCTTGATTCAAAATAATAAACAGACTAATCATTCCACATGATCAAGTACCATTATTAATATCAATTCATAATTGAAATAAGTAATAAAAATGCATAATTAAGTTCAAATATCAAAACTTAGTCATGTTGTGCATGTGATTTTATTCGCTTACTAATTACCACTGGATTCAAAGAACAACTTCCATATTTCATGACCTTAATAATTAACACAGACTTATAGCATATGTATATATTCATTATGAATCATGATTTATAAAAAAGGAAGGCTTAGGAATTAATATATTGCTATCCAAGAGTCCATATCCCCAATAGAGATACCTTTGGCTCCACTCTAGGCCTTATTCTGCTACTAGTCAGGCATCCATAGCCTTGATGGAGGTTACCAGAATCACCTTTGCTCAAAAACATTTTAGATTTTCAATAAAGGATTTTATTATTTGTATTTTTTAACTATATTTAGCTTTCCAAAAAAGTTTGGGAAATATAATTATCTAGGTGTTTAATATTTTTGACAAATATTTGATTTTCAAGACAATCATCCTTGGTTATAGACTTCATCCTAGGCAATAATATTCTTTAAGTGGTAGCATGACTTTGTTTTAATAATTCAAACTTTCAATCAAACACATGTTATCCTTATTTTAATCAAACTTAGATCAAAATAAGGTTTAATATTATAAGGAATAATTATTCTATATATTAATCTTCTTGAATTTTTTAGAATCATAACATAAAGCTCAAAATTTTCAAAATCCATGATCAATCAATGTTTAAGAGTCATATCCACATTATTGGTTTATGAAGTTCTTTTGAGCACTTAGATGGATTTAGAGCTTAAAGACATGTATTGAAAAAGACTTATTGGAAGCCAAATAAAAAATTAAAGAAAACAAACCCACAACAAGCAACCAAATATTTACAAACAAATAACAAGAATGAAACTAATCTAAGCTTACCTACACTAATTCTACCTAATCTTATAGATTACTTCATAAAGATTCACTAGATATTACTTGAAAATGGAAAACTAAAATATATAAATTATGAGATAACAAGACTAAAATAACAATCTTTCCTTTAAGATCAAATGAAAATCTATTTAGTATACCATATAAACTTGAAACATGATTGATTCCTTCCGATGGCATCTTCTTGTAGATAGGAGAACTTGTATGTTTATGTCTTCAAGATGATGCAATTTGGCTTCCTATCTCCATTTTTAGGTACATGGATTGAAGATATGGATCCGATATCTAATCATCTTCTTCCCAAATTCTTATTTCTTGTATCAAGAATGTTAACTCTGATTCATTAATAGAATGATCATAACTTGTCTCATTATCATTCAATAATTGTATTGGCAAATTAGCTAGTATGCTTGGATTGATGTCTTCATTAGGCTCCATTTGAGGTAATGATCTGTAAATGTCTTTAGCTTCTTGATAGGTATCCAAACTTAGATACAATACATTATTAATCTCTTCTTAATGAATAAATGAAATAATACTTTTTATAAAACACTCCTTGATCTCCTTATGAGGTGGGGATGGACTATCAATCTTTGCACAAAAACTCTCCAAGTCATCCCAAAAGGCCTCTTCATCATGATCAAATGAAAGGACATGAAATTAATTTTTAATCTTACCATTTAAAACATTTTGATCACATACTTCTAATATTTTGATGGAGTCATATGAAATTTCTTGATCTATTTCACTTGCTTCATCTTTATCTTCTATATAAAATGGCATCTCATCTATCCAATCAACCTACATCTCATCTTACTTTAGGATTTGTAGAATATAATTGCCTTCTTGAAGATCCAAATCATTCTTGGAATCCTCAAATGAAGCATCAATCTATTATTCTATCTCATCATCTACCATCTTAAACTCTTCAATTTCATTCAATAAATCATGGTATACATTTTGCCAATGATCATATTCTTTAGGAATATTATCCATTTAAATAATGACTCTATGTGAGTTATCCTCATGGATTCCTTTTGAAGAAAGATTATCTTTTATTTAATCTCTATCAGCTACTACAAGTTCTTGAGAAAACTCTTACAACTCATCTTCTTTGTCTATAAGTGTTTTAATGATGATGTTCTATTGATCTTCAATTGAAACCTATTTCACATCTTTAGGAACAACATTCTCATCTTGAAATGGAAAATAAAAAAATTTCACCATAAGAGTTGTTTCATAAGATTTAGATGTCTTTGAAGAACTAGATCTCCTTGTAGCATTATATTTATTAGGCACAAGTTCAAATGTATCTGATTCATCTTGAAATGATTCAAAAGCATTACAGAATTCTATACAATCTAATTCACCATGTTTTGTAGTGTTATGAACCCTATAATAATTAGTTAAATCTACATCACAAATGTTTATTTTAGGTATATTATTAGTTGTAGATGAAGCATTATTATTTTTATTGTTTCTATTATGAAATCTATTCATAGGTCTGTTAAACTTATGATAAGAATAGTTCCATTGCAATTCTCCCCAATGTTATCTACCTATTTTTGTAACTAAACAAAATGAGTGCTTAGTTTTTGAACCATTTTTAATATGGAGTCATTTTCATTCATCGGTGCATCTGAATTATGGACTTGATCACTATTACTATCTATTGGCACCATAGCTCATTGATTTTGTGGATTGGATCCACTTTCAAATTTATTTATAAATCCTAAGTTTTGACTAGGATGAGCATGACTCAAAGTCAACTAGTTTAAAACTAGAGTTTGATTCAAAATAGACATGTTCTAATTGGAATTTGAAATTATATTCAATATAGGTAGATTAAGATTGATATTAGGAATAACATATGCTAATTGACCTTGGATTGAATTTGATCATTAATTTTCATAGATTCAACATAGGCCAAGGCTAATGTATCTATGACTCCAACATCTCTTTTCAAAAATATATAAGTCATTGGATCTAAAGCATCCTTATAAATATCTAAATCTAAATCTTCAATAGGCCTATAGGGAGATAAAGTTATGCTAAACATATTTTGAAACCTAGCATTGAAATCTCTAATGGTTTCATTTGAATCTCTCTTCACCATAGTGAATTTTTGATATTGAATATAAGGACTGATGATCTTTCCAAATTGATCAATGAAATAATTTTTGAAATCATTCTAGATGATAATCTGATTTTTAGAAAGATTAAGAAATCAATCATATGTTGTATCTCCAATGGTAAAATTAAACAACATGTAAGAAACATCTTCATGAACAATATTTAATAGCCTTAAGGAAACTTTAAAAGACTTGATATGCTCTTCATCAATAATAATGATTGTAGGACTAAATAAAGGTAAATATTTCATAAGATTTCTTGGTAAATCATGTACTTTTCTAGACACATTGATATAAGATCTAGCTAACCAAACCATACTTTGATGAGGAATGAATATAAAAATAAAAATAGGTGAAATAGGTTGAGATTTAAAAACTCTATGCTTACATTTACATGCTCTTGTTTTCCTATGAATTTCTAATGAAAGAAGAGGTATCCTTTTCTCAAACCTTGACCTATTTCTTATTCTTAGCAACTCCAGCATATAAAATCCAAATCCATTTCAAAATATGATGTAGAAACCTTGTCTTTATAAATACAGATGATCTTCAATTCAATTATTACAAATAAGTATATTTTCACATTTAGATTTCTAATTTCAAGCAACATTTGCATAAATTTATACAAATCTTTCAAAAAATATTATCTTTAACTATATTTTCTTAAAGATATATCCAAACTTGTGAATATCATTGATCTTTGAACAAAATTAATATCACTAACCTTAAACACATCAGATTCACAAAACTTAAGCAACCTTTGCAATAATGTCACATAAATCTTCAAAGAAGAAGTATCTTTAGCTAAATAAGCCTAAAAACTGGTCAAAAACCATGAATATCAGTTATTTTTACAAATTTAAGCTAAAAAAACACAAATCTATAAAGGATCAATTGAGCTTTGAACAAAATTCACTAAAATTAGTTCAAGATACTTCAAATTCATAAATCTTTATCTTAGGGCCCTCCTTATAGCTCTAATTCTTCCATTTGTTGATGTAAGTAAATGGATCATAGCAGGGTTCTAATAGTGTTGAAAATGCTTCTCATTTCAAGATTCAAATAATTTTTTACATGAGTTACTGGTTGTGATATTTCTAAGATCTATGGTGGAGTAGCCACCAAGCTATATGACTAATTCACAAAATGATTATGCAAGTGGTTGTTAGGAGCAACTGTGGTCCTAAATTTTTGTGAAGATGAAATTTATTTGAGCTTAGACTAATGAATAATGATCAAAATCTAAATTCTAACTCTAATCTAGCATAAATATTCACAATGAGAAAGCAAATTTCAATGACTTGATCAAAAAATGACAAAATAGGTAGGGTAGAAAGAGAGATGTTTCTGTTATTTAGCTCAGACATCTTAACAAAGCTTTCATTTCATCAAATAATACGCATCTTCAAACCAGCATATGACATGAAATTACCAAATAGTACAAAGCTTATCATAAACTAAGAAAATGTCTAAGAAAATCTGAAATATGCAACTTAGAAATCAAATTAATTTTAAAAATTCACTTAAATAAGAAAATTGCATCTACACATCTTTTATAAATGTAAAAATATTGAAATGAATCTAAAAACTTTTAGTTAACCTAGCATAAATCTCAAATTATCAACTCTACATTAATACATGCACATATATAATTTATAAATAAATTCAAATATAAACATTAGAATATATAATTGAGGAATCAACCATGATAACAAACAAACAAAAATGAGACAATCTTCACATAATTCTCTTTCTTGTATTACTTATTCTAAAATTTACAAAATAGTTTTGCTCCCAAAACTTCCTCTCTTGTTACAATGATGATACCCACTTTTTATTTTGTTCCAAAATATTCATGGACTTGTCATATTGTTCATTAATAAAATTGATATTAATGATTATCTCTATGAATATCTCCTATGTTTGCCCTACTAAATCTTTGAAGATTTCATCTATCCTTCCTATGGCTTCTTTCATGTTCCTAACATCACTAAAATTTTCACCTACTATCAAGATCAAGTTCAATATATTTTTATTATCAACCCCTATGGTTCCCTTGATTCTATCCTTGACCTTATTGATGAATGCAATGTCTCTCTACTAGAATTATCCATCACTTATTAGGCCTATTTGACTAGGGATGGTTGGATCCCTAATCAAATCTCCTAGAATCTATATCATTCTACCTTCTAATTATTTTTATTTTATTGAAATATTTTCCTTGCCTTTTGACCACTTATTCATGTTATTAATTTTTCCCATCAAGGTTATCATATCCATATTCAAGTGTGATAGACTAACTATTTTCAGTTCAAAAATCTGGCCTTCCATTAATATCTTGATCAATTCCTTTACTTTATTATTTGAGGCTTGCCACTGATTAACTTGGTTCAAAGAATGGCATGTTATTTATTCACCATGTACAATTTGGACCTTATTGCTTTCAAATAACTAAATGTCTCATAGATAATTGCTTCAAAATTATTAACAATGTCCATAGGTACTGATGAAATGGATTGTTCTTCTAGGATTTTATTCTCTTGTTTTAATCCTTTGATTATATCTTGTAGCCTATCTGATTGGGTTTGGACTAACTCCAAAACATCTTCTACAAATATGGTATCTTCCCTTGGTCTCTATTCTCTCTTTTGGGTTAAATGAACCAAAGGATCAACCTTTTGGTGTATAACCTCTTGGTCGTATTCCATGACAATTGTCTTAGTCACTCTTTATAGGCCTATAGTAGCTAGGTCATATCTAACTCTTAGTAAATACTGGGCCATATGTTTGATTGGGACCTCTTCTTATGTGTCAACTAATTATATTGGAGTATCAAGTCTCTTTTCTTCTTTATTTTTCAATGCTAGGATCCAAGGCTTCAACTCCTATTACATAGGGATGCCTACAGTCTTTACTAGATCCCATGGGTGATAAGTAGTATGTAACTTATTCATACTTAGTTCATATATGAACCATTAATGTATAACCAATCCATATATTGGATTATCCTCACTATACAGGTTGATATCCTTAAAACATGGTTTGATATCCACTTTAACTTTCTTTACCTTTGAGACCATTGTAGTCTCAGCCTTCCTCTTGGGAGGATCAATGACCACTAAGTCAAATGACTTCTCTTTTCCATTTTCCTATTTGGTTTCCTCAAAATTTTCCTCCTCTATATCTATGTCTAATTTATATCTCATGGAAAGCATTCTCAATGCATCCTCAATATATTCTTGTAGATCTAAAGCTATCATGTTAATTTCCTCCTATTGAGGAAAATCTAGTTTTGTTGTTCTAGAAAACTTAGGGGCTGAATAACTTGAAACAATTTCTCTTGGTCTCCTTTATTCAAGTCTATGTCTTGTTTTTATTTCAAATTTAGGAAGCCCATAAGAGCCAACATTTATTATATTATATTGTCTTGGACCAAGCTACCATGTATCTTCAATTATTTGTTTTCTTTTAAGTCTAGATTCAGGATTTATGTTATGTTCCTTTAGTCTTCTAGCCACTTCATGCTAGGTGGTTGCCTTAGTGTATACAAAGTAAAATGAACTAGGTTCATGTTCATAAGGCATGACCAGTATACCTTTTCTCTTCAAGTGTTCCTTTACCATACCATAGGGATCCCACTATCTATGGTCATCTATCTACAAATTGAAGGAAAGCCTATGTTTTGAAGCAACTTCAATTTGATCCCATTATTTGAAAATGGTTCTACCAATAGTCTTGGGAAAACCATGGAGAAGTCCCTTCCTCTTATCTTTCAAATTTCATCTATCCCATTAAATAATTAATATTCCACTTTTTATTCTACCAACTTATTAGGCACACATACTAGTAGTTTGAGGGGGGCACTTTGGGTTCCTTATATTCTGATAATAGTGCAATAAGGATATAGTCAGATGTCTCCCATTATTTCAATGGATTTATTAATTAACAAATTTATCCTCATTATGGGGATACCATTGATGGCTTGGCTCCATGCATGATATACACAATCAAAAATGAATTATATATGGTCCCTATATTTGTAAATATGCAATTTTGAGTAATATTTAGACATAGTTTGGGTACCATTTGGAGACCACTCTCTTTGGTTGGGGATTTTGGTGGTGGCACACAGGGCATACAACAAATATGACATCATGAATAAGTCATTTATCTTGTTTTTTTAATCACAGTAATCTGTCTACTTAAGGAAATGTTGATGATTTCACCTAAAGGAGGAATTACCATTTCTTGAATAATAAAATATACAATAGGCACCCATATTGGTTCCACACGTGTAGTATATGAAAATCTATATAACTTGTTTAACATGGTCATAACCATTCTAACTCTTATTCTAAATTGGCTCACAAGTATTTTCTTATTAGGATCTATAATGACCTTGTTACTAGCTTCTAACCATTTCACTATGATATCCACCATGGCATGTTTCTAGGCCCATGCATTAATGGAGGCAAGGTCTATTTATGGTCTATGTAGCTTATAATATGATTGAAAGGAAATAAGGGAGATATATGTTATTTTCCTCAGACTAGGTTCATGGATGAGCATACCCTTATCAATTTTAGCATGTTTAAAAATGGACGAAAGACATTGATATAGTGTAATACCTATGGTTTGGTAGCAACATAATGGAGTCCTATCAACTAAATTTCCATTATTTCATCATATAGTCTCTTCACTAGGAGCAAATTTTCCTCTTCCTTATTTATAACTCCTTAGTTATCTATAATCCAAAACAAGATTGAGTAGTTATTATCTCTTGTGTTTAGTGAAGAAGCCATGAACTCTATAATTAAAATTCTTTCTTCAAAGTAGGTCTATAGGTCATCATTTCTATAATTTTGATCAAATTAACTATTTAAGAAAGAAAATTCAATCCTTTCAACTATCCAGTTTAACTCTTTGAATAATTTTGATTATCAGGTTCTTTTTCTAGCTCAAAATAGTGATTACATGAATAATTCTAGGGCTTTCTATACATTTTAGTTATTTTGAAGGTTTAACTGAGCTTTAATAGTGACAATATGAAATTTAAGTATGTTATTTGGTAGCCTAAATTTTATTTTGATATTTTATTTATACTTTTGCATGCTTGGGTCCATAAAATATTTTGATCTAACATGTATGCCTAGGTGGCATCTCCTTGTCATATTGCTTATTTAATTTTACAATATGACCTTTGTCACATTGGACATGTGTATTCATTTTATGACTTCTGGAATTTTATTAAATTAACTCTATCAATCTTCTCAGGAGTTTCCTAGCCTTAACTTTGTGTTCATCATTAATCTTTGATCTAGGCCTTTGATATTATGACACTTGGTAACCCTATGTGCTTTCTATGTACCTTTTCATTAGTCTTCATCTGGATAAAACTCTTACACCATGTGGCAAATTTTCGTGTAATCTAGGCTTATTGACTTCTTGAATCCATTTGCATTGTCGATCTTCATCTACAAGATTAAACGTGCACTATCGATATTTGATTTGCATGATTAAATGTGCATTATTAAGTTGTTAAATAAATGATGAAATTTAGGTTGTTGATCTACTACCTATTCATAATATCAAATTTAGGACATTTATATGCTTGTAATTCATCAAGATTATGACACATGTTACTCTTACATTCCTTCTTAGGATCCTTTGACATATTGACTTCATTCTCACTATTAGATATTTATATGCACAATTGAAAATGTGTCATTGATCTTTGACCTTGACTTATTGACTTTAGGTGATCACTTTCATGCCATTGATCTTTGATTCAACTGAGCAATATTTTGGCACTTGGCATCCTTACATTCAATTTATACCTATAAATATTAAAAACAAAGGATAAATGCTCACCACATATAAATACATAACATAAGCCTTAGAGTAAATTTTTAATGAATTAATAAACTAGATCAAAACTTAGGTTAAAATTGAACTAAGCATAATATGTAATAAAGTGACCCATCAAAGATATGAATTGATTTTAATAAGAACTTAGGCTAAATTAATTTAAACTATGGTTTTGAATATTGTTTAAACTTAGATTTAATTAATCAATTAAGGACCAAAGGTCAACATAATAATTCTAATGGGACCATATTAGTTAACCAAGGGTCAAATTATCATTGAAGCATAAACCCATGAACTTTTTCTCATTCTAACGAAGATCCATTGATCCTAAAAGATGGAAACACATGGGCTAAATGTTAACAACATTAGATAAGATCAAATAAATATTATGTGCTAACATGTCAATGTAAGATAAATAAAACATGATATTCAATAATGCACTCTGATCAAGTTGAATGGCTAATTCATATCATAATTTGGAAAAATTAAACAAGGGTCCTCATTCTTCAAAAAAATGGGGGATGTTGACCTCAACAAATAATAGTCACAATAAGCGTTCACGTCATATCCTTTGGGTAGAGGTTGAATCATATCAACCTCAATAGGATGAGGGAGAGATATAAGGTAGCAATATAATAACCATGGGAGTAATGAATTTGGGGACTTAGGTAAACATGTAAATTGTCTCATTAGGGCAATGGATAAGACCAGCTAATTGGGATCTTGTACTAGTGTATTAAATTTGGACTCATTCAATGTTGTGGTTTAATATTATATATTTGTTAGACCATTAGATAATTTTTAAAGGGATTATGATCTGTTTGACATGTATAAAATATTATTTGATGACAAAATTTTAAATGTGTGTGCAATGTTTAGGAAACTACATACATTCTATGTATCCAAGACCATCCCAATAGAATGTTAAAGCTCAAATTATTTGGCATAATGTGGCACAAAGTGGGAAATGTATGGGTATCCATGGTAATATTCAATGTAATTTGACCAACCAAATGGATTTATGAATTATCAAACCTTTTTATTTGCATAACTATTTTTTGAATGAGGTTTGGGTTAACACCCATGGTGGTTAAGATTTATATGCTATAAATGTTTAGGTTTGATCCATTATCAATGAGAACTCTTTTGATACATTTAATTTTTATTTTAACTTGTATGAAAAAAGGAAAAATTTGGTCAAAAATATATTTGGATGGTAAATATGTTGTATCAAAGGTGATGAGTTTGTTATATCTCTTGAGATTATTCACAATATCTGCAAAATAGGTAGGCTCAATATCACTTGGAACTTGTGTGTCATGTAATGCCTCATATATGATATCCTTATATACATTATATTTATTTATGAGATCAAATATTGAAAATTTTTCATGCATATTTCTCAATTTATCAATAATATCATATCCATTAGATTCTGGTTTTATGGGATCACAAAAGGAAATTTGAAGAGAGATCAAATGTTTAACCCTAAAATGTGTATCTAAGGTGATAATATCATTAAACCTATATTTAAATTAAAGGGATATATAAAATAATGGCACAAGGGTGGTAATTAGATCTATAACAAGCCAATTATATGTTAAACTCAGATATAAACATACACTAAATTTATTATGTCAAGATAGTCTAAATATGGAAAGTAAAACTACGATAGATATATAAATGACAAATAAGTGATGTAATTAGATTTTTATAATGTTAATGTGGTTCTATATCTAAAATAGTTATAAATTAGGTAGGAAGGAAAATTTTAAACAATCATCGGATTCTAGATTTGATGATTTTAGCACTTTGGACACTAACATCATCTTGGGATGGCTACATTGATATTACTATATAGACACAACTATAATGTATAGAATACCCTCTAAAACATGATGCATACCACCTAGATGCTTTTGAGTTTTACTTCACCTTCACTTTGATGCATTCAAATTTGGGTTATGGACTATTGCTCCTTATGAAATGTCAAAACCCTAGTTTTCTATCTTTATAGTGACCATGTGGGAAAATGGGTTGGTGGGCACATAGTGTTGAGATGATCCCAAAGAAACAACTATCATAGGGCACTTCCTACATAGCCAATACTCTAGAAGAGGGCCTTAGACTCATGTAGTTATACCTTACATATTTGCTTATGTATGAATCATGCAATATTATGTAAATCAAGTACAATGTGACCTAGATTGTAACATGGTAAATCAGGCTCTTAGGTTGATACTTTAGTAATTTATACATGTAGATGTATTATCTATAACTAGTGTGGAAATAGGGAAGCTTTATTTAAATGAATTTTCTTTGGTAAGAATACTTATTATTGTTCTTATGTTTCTAGTTTACAAATGAATGAGGGTTGATATTATATTTATATCAATCCATTTACAATAATAAATCACATTAAATCACTTATGTTGACCATTATGATACATTTAATTTGAAAATTACATGACTTTAAGGAAATTGACACTTGCATCAAGACAAGGCACTAACATTATTGCTAGTGTCTCTCTTAGATGTTAGTGTCCAAGAAGAAAGGAAATAAGTATAGGCTCAAAAATTGTAGAGATGGAAGATAAGTACATTTTAAGCATTCTAGGTGAGATAGAAGACCCGGGTCATCAACATAATATTGGTTGAACCAAGAGATATAGGACAAGGGGCACAAGTGGGAAAGGTAAATAACTAAGAGGAACAACTAAGGTCTAAGTTTCTAAGTTTATAAGATTAAGGTTATATATAATTATAAAATAACATCGACAATGATATGTAATACTACATGATTTTAAGAAAAACTGGTATGCAACTATGAAATAAAATATCTAGCCTTTTTTGTGTAAGAGAAGAAAGAGATTTATTTTCTTTTTAGTTTACATTTTTAGTAATGAAATAAATTAATGAATTAATGAAATATAATTTACTCTAATCTAATGAAAAATAATCAAAATTTGAAATAGAGAACCCCCAATCTAATCAAGGTTATACTATATGGAAGTAAAGAGTGATGGGTGTCATTTATCCTTTCATTTAATCAACTTTTCTATTGATGTTATTCAAACTAGGGGTGGCATCCAAATCTATTTGTAGCAAGGATTATGGTTTTAGGTATTATAGAGATGGTTTGGATGATTATTGTTATTTCTAAATGTCTAATCTAATCTATTATAAAAAAATATTTGCTTATTCAATAAAGAAACACACTTAAAAATTAAAACATTTTGTAATCTATTTCACTGAAATAAACAAACTTATTGAAAGTAAACACACTACTAAAAGTAAACACACTATTGAAAGTAAACACACTGTTGAATGTAAACACATTGTTGAAAGTAAACACATAGATTTGCAATCCTGAATTTAATCTTAGAACTTAAATATAATCTCATGTAGGTTATCAAAATGAAATATATTTATAATTATTAAAAATTGTAAAATAAATATAAAATACCATACAGAAATATGTTCCTGATTCCTGAGGAGAGTTGGCCCTTGCTCTCCTTTGGATCAAAAATGAAAAGAAAATGCAGTAATTGAAAACTGGAGATGTTTTCATTAATTGATGAAAAAAATTACATGAATATAATTATAACTTGTCTGACTGTGCTAGAATATTAACTAAAAAATTACAATAATTATCTCTTTTATTAAGACATAAAGATCCACTTATATAATGATGTAAATATATATACCTAGATCTCAGTAGCCAAACTTCTATTATAAAGATAAATCTCCAAATTTAAATGGTTTTTCAAAATAGGTGATTGATGGTTTGAAATAAGAAGATCCATCCATTACAAATTCCACTGAATATCTACTAAGAATGACTTCCTAGATCTATGAGATTGATTTATCTTAAAAAAAACTATTTCACACACACACACACACACACACACACACACACACACACACACACACACAATATATATATATATATATATATATATATATATATATATATATATATATATATATATATATATATATAAAGTATATTTATAGATTTACTTTTTATAGTAATAATATAAATAGTAAGTGACCAAAATAATCTTCAAGTATGTTGACAAAGATGTAAAGTATGGATCTTCAATTCTACAAGCTCAGAAGCTAGACTAGAAGAGTCCAAAGTAGTTCTAATAGAGTCTGTAGCAACTTTGGCAAAGTTTGGAGATATTTCTATGAAAATTTGGTGAAGTCCATAATAACATGCTTCAAGGATCCTAAATGTTGAGTAAGTTTGTATAAAGTTTTTTAAGCTAATAGGGATGATAGAACACTTTTATGAATAATGGAATATGGTCTTGAATGAGTTCATAGCTATTAATTGGGTGAGTTTGTAACTATTGGGTAAGTATATAACAGTAGACTGTGTGAGTTTATAGCTACTGGACAAGTTTGTAGCTAAGTCTGAAGAAGATTTGGATGAGCCAAAAGTGTTCCAAATGAATCCATATATTACAAAATGTCAAGATATTTCATATAAGTCACGTTATAATATCATCAAAAAGGTCCTTACTCTTTATAGATTGTTGTATTATCTGCATATACATAAAATTGGGAGGCTAAACATGTAAAGGGTTAGAATTAAATGATAGAATTAATAGCTTAGACTTTAGATACATTAAATAGGATATATAAACCATTTACTACACTAGCATTAGATGCAATCCTAATATACTTGCATTGTTCAGTCCAAAGGAGAGGTAATGGAAGGAAAATGAAGAAAATTGATAGTAATAATGAGCCATATTTTGGACTCATCAAAGAGATTGCTTATTGTAGATCATCCTTAGTAATCTAGATCCTCCACTCGACATATCCATAGTAAATATATGACAAATTATGGCAGAAAAATAACTATAAAAAGGAAGACATAATCCTAGAGAAGAGTGAAATTATACTATGGTTGGCTAGTCCACTTGATAGTAAAGATTGTGTTGTTGATAAAATGATTTTTCTCTTCTAAAACTATGTAGAATGATAAAAAATATATGAAAAAATATGGAATAATTTTTTTTAAATAAAATCATGTGGGATTCAGTCATTTATAGCTTTAGATCATAATCTATGATGTAAAATTTGGATCTAAAATTCATCTAAAACTAAGATACTTATAGAGGAAGTAAAGAGGGTGAAAGGATGAGTTTAAATACTAGTTGATTGAAATATAAACTAGGAAGGATGAGAGTGATAAAACTAAAAGTGGGAGTGATTTAGGTTGTCATGAAGGTAAATAAAAATCAAATAAATGAATAAATAATGCAAAATGTGTGGAAACTCAATTTTTAGATAGATAAATTGTGACTTAACTGATGTAGTTTGTAGGTGATAAAGAATCAGCTACTAGTTAAAAATGAAGAAACCACTACAACATATTGTGTGATAGTGGTAGATAATTTTGATACTTCCTTGGAGATTAGAAAAACCCATTATATCATAATACATCATATAGGAGTGGGATTTGCAATGGTAATAGGTAGTTTTGTCATAGAAACTAACTATTTCATCTCAAATAAGGGAGCTTGCAAACAAAAGCCAGAAACACTCAAAAAAATAAAAAAAAGGTAAAAATAGTTCTAAATGGGGAGAGAAGGTTAGTAATGTCAGATATAATTTTATTCAATTATATTTTGGATATCATTACATCATCATCAAATTTATTTTAGAAATGTCACCTTGTGTAATTTTTAGGTGCATACAATCACAAGTTCATTATTTTAATATTAAATGTTAATTGTAGTGACTACATCCCCCCTACCCCATTTTATTCTAGAAATGCATAAAAGTGAAAGTAATATAGAAAATAAGGATAGTTATATCTAAGCTTACCTATGTTGATTAAGATTGGATACAAATCATACATAGAACTATGCTTCATTCAAACCAATAATAATACATGTATAAATTACATTTAATTAGGATGAAAAGTTTAAGTTAAAGATAATAAACTTATAGATAAAATAATAAGAAATGAATTTTAAAAAAAAAATTACATGAATAATTGTGTTTTTGGTGTAAAAATGGTGGCTATAGAGAGTGAAACCCTTTGGATAATTTATTTTTGTTGAAACATTTGGATTGGATTGTGCATGTTAATCCTTATTGTTAAGAGAATATTATTAAGAACTAAATATGAATTTGCCTCCTATTATAGACACATATTTCACCCTTAGATGAGGTTGTTTATTCCTCACCACATTTGGCCAACATGGGATTACCTCTAGGCCTATGGGTTGCCTATAGCAAAGGTAAACCTCTAGGTTAAAGGTCTAACTACCTTGATTTATAATTTAGGCTCAAACTACATTAGGATAATCACTATTGGGAGTTAAAAAGGAATAAGGAGACATAAAATAAACCTATTATAATTAGGTGATACAACAAAGACAAATCCACATAACACACTTGCATTTTCATTAAGAAATAATACTACTAAAGATAACCTTAACTCATTATCCTTATAGTATAAGTATTTTTCATAGAAGAATATTGCTATGAACATAAAGAGGTACATGAAAATAAGGACTGATAATAGATACTACTAGTCTCTCTCACACTTCAAGAAACACTTAAAAAATAAATACACTTTATGAAACCTATTAGAAGAGATATCACTCACACAAAACATGTAAGAGCAAAATGGAAGTAAGGAGAGGACATTCATCACTTGAAAAACACATAAACCAATTAACACACTTAGTACAAATATTTTAGAGATAAAATCAACTTTATAATACTATTTAAAGTTATAATAAGGTGCCAAACTATAAGGCATTGACATACTAGGTGTGTACTAGATACAAATGCAAAAATAGCTTGCATATATAGAGCATAGTAGAGGAGAGAGAAGAAGTGAAGATGAAGGGTCAGAAGATCAGGTGTCAAAATTTATAAACTAGTTAAAATTTAAGTGAATGAAATGAGAAATAGGTTTGAAGGTCCTTTTGGATAAATTTCCATCATAAACATTACATATCCTTCAGGTTGGCATATAGACTCTTCATGTTCTTATTTGAAATTTCCCTCATAATGATGAATAGACCATCTATCTTGAAATTTATATGGAATATGTTGACACATATGATCTAAAATTATAATATGGAAATGATATCAAGGATAGTCATATATTCCCTTAATTGGTAGATTTCTTGACACTTGTGCTCACTATCTATAGTCACTTACTAAGCCTATTGGATTTAATCTTAACATTTATCACTTAGGTGACTTAAATTTGATAATTTATATGTGTTTTATAGGATGTATAACACCTATTTAATACCTATTTGTCTTTTATTCTATCAAATAGACTTCAAAATATTCAAATTCACCTCTCTTATTATCACACTAGGTAGTCACTTTGCCTTCTCACTGTCTATTTAGACCGTCTATAATGAATGGTCTAAAAGAGATGTTTTCATGAAAAAATATGGTGAGAATTGAGTTTAAGTTTTATCAAGTACCTATATACCTCCCTCAATATATCTCACTTTTCTATTCTCCTCTATACATGTGAACCACATCAAATCTTATAAGAAACTCGATATTAGGCTTATCCATACAAGTGATAGTATGGATCAAATATATGTCATGGAGCTTGGGAGAGTTTTAGATAGGTTCAAGTAATTTTAATGACCAATTATTCACTTATATATTCATATCATTCCATTTATTTTCCATCAAGTTTGCACAAGGGTTTCGAGAGGGTTTTTGGTGTTTTAGATCCTTAGTAATGATTCATAAAATTTATATGTCTAACTCTCAAATAAATTACACTAAAAAAAGCTAGGGACCCATTTAAAATATACCTATATTATTGAGGTATCATGCATACCCTCCATACATATATGAGTGAATGAAACTAACCCTTGATCTCCTTCAATGTGTTCTGAGTACCCCTGAGAGAAGGTTAGGCCAAAATGACCAATTCTATATTGTTCTTTGAAAACCAATGATTATAATTAGTTGTATACTCACCAATAAAGGTTATCAAACTATTTTATAGGGTCATATGGTCATCTAAAGTAATATATAAGCCATGAGGTTTTAGGCCTAGTTAGAGGCCTAATAAGTCTAAACTCTGTATCTGCATTCATGACCACCTCTGAGTGGTCGTAATGGCTATAAGTGTTTATACACACTTTATTTACCTTCAAAATATATGTATACATCATACTATAACCATTCAAATATTTTACCTCCATCCATTCATCATTCATGTATAATGGTTTATAGGTTGGACTACTTGTGGAGTGTCCTCTATCTGGGATAGAATAGAGAGAATCTTCCCTATTTGTCTGACTCAAATGAGATAATGGGAGCCTATTTCAATTAAAAATATCCTTTTGTATAAAATTTCAATGATATATTATACTTATATATCCCTCAACTTCTCATACTCTTAATACTAACCTATAGGACTATGAACATTATATATAGGGTCTTAGTTGATTGAGTTTCGGGTTAGAACCCTGTTTGATAAACTTTTACCTTGTTTATTTATCTATAAGGTCCATATAGGAATGGTGTCACTATGAGAGTAAATTATACTTTGTCATATTCAATATATACCTTTGCCCACTGATCAAGTCTACATTCCTTTATTAATCAGGATTGTCTACTATATGTACTAGTTGTGTCACATGTAGGTGTCCATTAGGGAAGAAGTTTGAAATTTTCCTATAGGTGATAATATAGGTTTAAACACTATGTTTAAATCTTCTTTATTTCTCCATATTTAGGTCACTATGACCATATCCCATATATATTATTTCATCTATGCCTTAAGACCATATTACCTTTCCATTATAGGTCATTGTTGTCCTAAGTTCATTTTGTCTCAGTGCACTATAGCTTTTAATGAGTGTTTCTAGTAAAAACCTAATTGAATTTGTGGTCTATTTATCATTCTCTTCTCTTGACTTAGTAACTTCATTTCATATTGATAAGTGAAATATCCATCTAGGATATAATAATGAAGTTATTAGACTTGATTAGACTTCATAGGCACTTACTAAAAGATGATTCATTGTATAAATAAAACCCCATTCAGATAAGTTAAGGTAATTAGTCCCATTCAATAATTTCTTAAATTTTGAGACTATAGTTGTTATTTGAGATGGTATTTAAAACCTATTATGCTATCTAAAAACCATCCGTCCTTACCAAAATGAAATCTCACTATATTATCATCCTCAAACTATTCTTAAGGTATCCTATCACTCTACCTTCATTCTCTACATAGTCACAACCTTGTGGTCTCATTAGGTCTAACTGTAGGTAGACAATCTCACTATTTTGAACACTTAGCTCTCTTCTTTAGGTGACAATATATGTTGTGATATTTTAAGTTAATTGGAACTCATTTCATGATTATGATGATATAATTTAAATCCCTCATAGGCCATTGATGCCTCCTATCTTTAAGACATATGTATTCAAAGTACACTCTACCTATAGATGATAGTGAGAAAGTAGGTCCACCATGACCTCAAGTAGATAATTTCATGATAATCTAATATGGAGATTCACATTCAACTGATGGGATGAAACCAATACATATTTTCTTAAACTTAAGCCATTCATACCTAAAAGATAGAACTCTATAACTATGAAACACTATTTTGCAAATCATGATAGTTATACAATTCTATCATAATGGAGTGATTGTGACTATAAATCCATGTTCACACATGAAAGAATAGTTGGAAAAAACATGAAAATGAATAACATACTATACAAAAATATATACACCGCTTGGAAACATAAAACTCATGCAAACATATGAGGAAATTAGAGGTGTTGGGAATGTCCAAGCAATTTGAAGGCATTAGTAGCATTAATGTTTGTTCATAGAGTAGGACCTCCATTATAAAATACATAACCATGTAATGAGATATAATTAGGAATAATTTCATCCCCCAATTTCACTTAGACCAAATCTACTCCTTTTGTCCATACCAATTGTAAACTAGATGACCTTGTTGACCTATCAAAGGGAATGAAGAGAGATGGGCTGGTTTTTCTCAATTTTGGATATGTTAAAGCTTCCCAAGCCTGAAATTAAATTTTATGGATATGAATATACCTCCATTAAGTATCCACACATGTTAAAAATTTTATGAATCCATACAACTAATTGAAAATGTCCTTATTTTTAGATAAACTCCTTTGTATATTGAACTTGCAAAATTTAGTTCCAAAATTGGCATATAACACATATGTGACACATGGGACATTGGATATCCTCTTAACACACTTATCATTTTTTTTAAATCCATATAAATTATTCAAATAGATAAAAGGTGACATGCAATGACTTGAGATAAACTATACAATTGTGACTTAGGTTGAGACATATTATTTGACCTCATTTAAGACCATGGTGAACATTTATGGCCTAAGAGACCATACGAAAGTTTAAAATTTTAGGGGGTTGAATTAATTTTAATAAGGGGTCAAATTAGTAAACATTTTGGTTATTTCCTAGGGGTAGCAAGCTCACTATGCTATAGACTAATAACCTTCTCATATCCTTGGGAAATGGAGTCACCTATACACCATATTTAACACTAAAAAGCATCTAAAAAGACACCAAAATCACACCAAATATTATAAAATAAACACACAAGATAATAAAATAAAATAAACACATCTTTGTTCTCATGAACACTTAGGGAAAGCACAAACTAACTCAAATAAACTAACTTATGCACAAACTAACCTGAATGGAACTCTTCCTCCTAGATCAAAGGGAAATATTATACCATTGTTTTCCACATGAGATGGAGTGAATAATTCATATTTCCTTTTGATATTTTTAATTTGTGTCTCCAATTCCTTCATGATGGCCACTCTCTTTGGCATGATATTTAATGCAACCATAGTAGATACAAACACATCACCTATGAAGGTGAATTATTCTTTTGACTCAACCATCACATCATGGTATTCCTCAACTATAAATTTACCCAATGATACTTCATCAAGGTATGTCTCTTTGACCTCCATGATGTTTTGAATGAGATTAAACTCTTTATCAACTACAATATAATTAGTTACTACTTAAACAAACTTGACATTTTGAGAGCTATCATGTTGTACTTTAAATGGGAAAAACATATTCAATAATATCTTCAACTTAGATAGTGATAGGTATATATACCTTTAAAGGATATCATATTCACTACATACCTCATATAATATTTGACACAAATCATATTTATCCATAGAGTTATTATCAACCTCTTATTTTTTATTGTTAGGTTCTATCTCTTGCTCATACACATGAAAACTAACCAACTCAACAAATATGGAGTCCTTCTCAATCACCTATTCTTTCATGTCATGACTAGACTCTTTGTGGACAGTTGTAACATGATCTTTAACATATTTTTCTTCACTCAATAAGATTGAATTAAATTTATTTTCACCAAGGGGAGTCACTATGGTGATATATTCATCATAGATTCTCATGTCATCTTCTTTATCAACTACAACTTGAGTTTGTTCTTCTTTACTACTCTCCCAAAGGATAGGTTTTCCTTCAAGAAGTGATGAGGTGGGAGGGTGGAGAATTGGTTCATGGTTTGGAGAGAGAGTAGGAGGTGTGAAAAAGGGATCATGAATGGGTATATATATATATATATATATATATATATATATATATATATATATATATATATATATATATATATATATATATATATATATATATATATATATATATATATGAAATGAGACAATTTAAATAACTCTTTAAGGGAGAGAAGGTTCTGCTAGGCTATAGACACTTCATTTATTTCAATAAGTACTTCATGAATTTCATTATCTTCTTAAAACTCTTCCAAAAATGTAAATTTATCTTCTACCTTCTCAAATAAGGATTCATTTTCATGTTTAAACTCTACTTGGATAGACTTCCTTGAGGGAAAATATAAAGGTTCTTTAGGAGAGAGCAATGGGGATTGATTAAAAATAAGATTTTCCTCCTTGACATCAACTTCTTGGTTTTCACTCTCTCCATCTTCATTTATCCAAGACTTCACCACTTGGTTCCAAGCTAGAGTTTGGAAACTATTGGACCCATTTGAGGATTATATTGGTTCTTATTAAGGATAGTAAATGTTTTCATGAGGATAAGGATGAACAAACTGATATAGAATACAAGATGATTCTTGAGGATGGATAGGTATAGTTTGAGGAAGGATGTCTCCAAGAATCTATCTCTTGAGAGCTTGGATATCCTTCAAAAACATTCATCTCAAGATCTTGGATTTGTTATTCAAGAGGCTTAATCTTATATTATTGATAGCTTTATTCATAGTATTATTCACAAGATTCTTCATAAGCTTCTTCATAGGTTTTTTCAATAAATTCACTAGTCACATGAAACACAAAAATTCATCAAAATATTTTACAAAAATTACCTAAGATACTTACAACTATATTATTGCATTCAAATTCACCATTGGTGTTTTCTTGAATGCTTCCAAAAGCTAATAAGATAAAGAACACACCAAAATTCTTACACTCTTTTGGACCTTAATCCCATTTATCATGCTAGAACTATTTTACATAAATATTACACCCTTGGATGAGGTTTCTTATACCTCTCCACATTTGGCCAACATGGGATTATTGCTAGGCCTGTGGGTTTCTTATAGCAGAGGTAAACCTCTAGGTTAAAGGGTTAGTTCTATTGATTTATCTTTTAGGATCACACTATACTAGGTTAATCACTACTACGGGTAAAAAAATAATGAGAAAAAATAAACCTATGATAATGACGTGATACACCAAATAAAAATACACAAAACACAATTACATTTGCATTAAGAAATAATACTACTTAAAACTGACCTTAACTCATTTCCCTTCTAACATAAGTATTTCTCATAAAGGCAATTTTTATGAGCATCTAGAGGGGGTGAAAATAATATATGATACTAGATACTACTAGTATCTTTCACACTTTAAGACACACTTAAAAATAAAAACACTTTATGAAACTTGTTAGAAGAGATATCACTCACATAAAACATGCAAGAGCGCATTAGAAGAAAAGATAAGGCATTCATCACTTGTCAACCACATAAACCGCTTAACACATATAGGAAAGATATTATAGAGATATAATAAACTTCATAATCTTATTAAAATGTATAAAAAGGTTCCAAACTAGTACGTATTATCCATACTAGGTGTGTAATAGATACAAATTCCAAAATTGCTTGTATATATAAAACATAAGAGAGGAGAGAGAAGAAGTGAAGATGAAGGGTCATAAGACCAGGTGTCAAAGTTTAGAAATTAATTACAATACAAGTGAATGAAATGAGAAACATGTCGTGAAGGTCCTTTTGGATAAATTTGCATCACAAACATGACATATCCTTTAGGTTGGCATAGAGAATCTTCATGTTCTTTAAAACTACCCTCATGATGATGAATAATCCATTTATCTTGAACTACCTATGGAAGATGTTGATGCATATGATCTGACATGAGAATATGAAAATGATATTATGGATATTCATCTATTATTTAAATTAATATCCTTATTCTTAACACTTGTGTTCACTATTTGTAGTCACTTACTAGTCATATTGGCTTCAATCTTCACATTTGTCAATTAGGTGACTTATAGTTTCTCATAAATATGCATTGAAGAAGATGTAGGAAATTTTTTTAAGACCTATTTATCCTCTGGTCTATCAAATATACTTCAAAATATTCAAATTCACCTCTCTCATTATCACACTAGGCAATCACTTTGCCTTTTCACTATTTATTTATATTGTCTGCATTGAATGGTCTAACAAAGAGGTTTCCATGTACAAACATTTTAAGAATTGAATTTGAGAAGTTTGAAAAAGTCCCTATAGAACTCATTTAATGTATTTCATTTTTCTACTCTCCTCTATACCTATGAAACACATCAAATCTTATAATAAACTCAGTATTATAATTGTTTGTACAAATGATAGTATGAATCAAATAAAACTCAAGGAGCCTAGGAGAGAGATAGATAAGTTCAAGTCATTTTATTGACTAATTGTCCATTTATAGATGCATATACCTCTATTTATTCTCCATTAGGTTTGTATAAGGGTTTTGAGAGGGTTTTTAGTGTATCACCTCATTAGCATAGGTTTCTTTTATGTCTCCTTAATCCATTTTCACCCTTAATAGTGATTAGTCCAGTGTAGTGTGAGCCTAAAAGATAAATCAAGGGATATAACCATTTAACCTAGAGTTTTGCCTCTACTATAGACAATCCATAGGCCTATAGGTAATTCCATGTTGGCCAAATGTAGAGAGGTCTGAATAACCTCATCCAAGGGTGCAATATTTGGCTACAATAGCTCCTTCATCTCACAACTCAAGGTATTACAATATTTTTGATTCCCTATATGAATTCCAACAGATCATTATGGTGTAAAATTGGTGAAAAATAGAATGATTTGAGTCTAGTGTCTACAACAAAGATAATAACATGTATTTCATTTATTCTAGGAAATTGAGCAATAAAGTGATTATGTGTCATGCACATGCCCCCAATTTGATATATGAGCATATTGATTCTAATAAATAAGTAAAAGCAAATAAATTTATAATTAAAATTATGGAATGCATGTCATGCATGACGTTCCCAATTCAAATAAAAATATGATATAATCCTATGTATAAATATAAAAAATGGTTTTTAAGCAACAATAAAAATTGTTATGTAGATTGAGTATAATTTTGAGAAATTTGGAAAATGTTTTTTTGACTTATAAGAGGAAAGCACATTGTTATGAACAACTATGACCTACATTGTTATCCAAAAGTTGTAATTATTTGAATATAATTTTTGGAAAAAAAAAGAGCATGAACTATGATCAATTAAGCATGTTTTATATTTTGTACTACCCATTAGGGATAATCCATATTCTTTGGTTTATGAGATAGAAGCAATAATTCCATTTAAATTTGAAACTTCACCTTTACTATTACACATAAAAGAGATTATTATAGATTATCAATATATAAAAAATGCATGATTTAAAATAATAAGATAATACATGCATACATGTAGCATAACATCTCAGAATAACATGGTGTGCCAAAAGGAAGAGGGAAGAGGGAGTACGGCCGCAGATGCGGCCGTGCTGAAACCCTAACCTTCGCAGCTGCCTTCTTAGACTTTGGTGACCAGATCCTAGTCTACAAGCTGATGTGTGGTGTAGATGGAGGGATCCATGATGTTTTTGCATAGTGTTGTAATGAAAAATCTATTATTGTGTGGAAATTTATTTTTACTTCAAATTTCTATATTGCAGATGGAACCCGGGCTGGATTTCTAGCCCGTGTTGGACTACCATCCTAATCTAGTTTGTGAAGGAAATAGTGAGTGGATGGGGGAAACCCTCATGGGGGAGCCATATAGGGTGCTCAAGGAGGCTACTGTGGGGAGTCAAGCTAGGTTCTGGCTGAGTTCTACGTGCATCTCATCATTAGATGATGTTGGGAGCCATACTGGGTGTTTATGGAGGCCACCATGATTATTGACAACAATGTGAGTGCAAAGGCTACAGCCATTGTAGAAGAAGAGGAGGAGCCTGAGGAGCCAGAAGTGGACCCTTAGATCTCTAATTGGGATGAGTAGCACTATGAATTTAAGGATGTCAGGGCTAAGGAAAATGCATTTTTAGGGTTTGAGGGCGTGGTGGAGCACGACCTTTTTCTTGACTTGGATACGGCCATCTTTATTGCTAGATCTGATGGTGTCTCTATCAAATCAAAGGGACTAAAAAACCAAGGTATTTTGTGGAATTTTAATGTCCCAATCTACTCTGTTCTATTTTATAACATCCTTTTGGTTTCAGGTCCCTGTAAAACTTGGTTTTTTTGCTACTCTTTAGTATGTTTTAGGACTATTGTTCCTGGTGGTTGTTAAAGCTTTATCTTTTTTGATTCTGTTAAAGGGTTTCGGGGTCCCTTCAAAACCTACTTTTACCTTAATCTAAAACATCTCAGAATATATCAGAATCATATTCAAAATGCATATGGAAAAATAATTTAAAGTAGAGAGTTTGAAGTCAATAACTTTGTTTTAAAGGAAAATATTTGGAATGCCAATGAAAAAAAAGAAACTAAAGGCAAATTAAAGCATAATTGGTTGGGAACACATGATTGTGAAAAATCTAAACTCAAAATTTTATCATTTATATTCACCTCAAGGAAAAGTAGTCAATAATCACATGAGCATCATGCATCTACGGTAGTTCTATACTTAAACATTTAAAAATATAAACATAAAATATATGTATATTAAAAAATTCTAAAATCAATACCTATTCATGATATGCATAGTTAATTTACATCAATTGATTTGTGGTTCAATATATGTAGTACTTATATATATATATATATATATATATATATATATATATATATATATCTAATTTTATATCAAACATGCTTCACAAGTGTAATTTAGTGAGTTTAATAACATACAAGTTGTCATTTCTATATGTATTTATAGGTGGGGATATTGTCTTAGCCCCAAAAACATTACACTAATAAAATTAATCTCTTTCAAATAATAATGCATAATGCTCTTGTCCAATTCTAGTGGTCTTGTTCCAATGAACATAGGATCTAACTTATACCAAAACATTATACATTATGTAAATATTTATATATTTTCTCACTTACTTTCACATTGTTATCTTACTTGATACCTAAGTTTTTGTATATCATGATGCTAGCAATTGCTTATGTGGATCAATTTCACTTATTCATGCACAATTATCATGTTTGATTCTTTGCTTCATATTTTATATGTATTCATTACTCTAGTTTATATAAATTTTAACATGTCCTTGTTTGTGGCTCTAAGCCTTATTATGAGACCCCTATTTTCAAAATACTTACCTTTTGACATTTTTTATTTTACACACACTCTATTGAGACATATCTTATATATTTGAGACATGAGATTTTATTGACTCCTAATGACTGAGACAAAGATGTTATATGTTCTGATATGTTTATATTTTGCTTATGAAATTAAAGTTATATGCTTAGATTAGAAGATTATTCTATGCATTGGTATCAATTTACTTACTCTATTTGGTTTTTTATTATGATGCATGTTGATTTATCACATTAAAGATATTATTATTAAACATGTGTTTTATTATATATGATTAGATGATTAGCATTAGTTTATCACCATTTATGCGTGATGCCTTGTATATTTCATGTGCATTATTTTTGGATTTATATTATTTTTATTGTTATATTCTATAGATTCAGCTTATAAGGTAGGGAATTTTCTTTATGTAATGTTTTTAGGTGACAAAAAATGCCAATGATGGAATTATGACTATGTAAAGAATGAACACATCATGGTTAGATGTATGACATGGATACTTGACCCCACCATGATCCAAACCACTCATTTTACCTTTTTTTGGACCTAATCAAAAGTGTATATATGTTAAACCTATTTATCACTCTTCACCCCATAAAATATTATCCACACCTTTCATTCCTAACCTTAAAAGTTCCATTTAAACTTTTATTTCATTATTAAAGTATCTTTCAAGACACTTAAGTGGCCCAATTTGACTCAAAAATTATATGGATTGGAAGAGCCAACCTTTTAGAGTGTTGTAAAGTAGCTTTTAAATATTTTGTGTTGATATTTATGTCTTTAAACCAATAAGAATTTTGGAAATTTATTATAGGATCCTTAGATGACTTTTGAGGATTCCCATATTCCATTTATGACATGGGATAGTGGGTTCATATATGAGGTATGGAATTTCTTGCTTGCCAACATGGATTTGTAAGTGGAGTTTTGGAGAGGGAAGAATTTTTGACTATGATCCAAGGGATGGGGAGGGACACATGTCACATTCCCATTAGCTTGTATAGAAAGGCATTGAGCCTATATGAGGAAGGAAATCCTTCCTTGAGAGGGATTTAACTTATTTTGGAAACTTGAAAAACTATAGTGGAGAAGAGAAGGAGAAATAAGATGAGGAGATTGAGGAAGATATTAGAGAAGGAGGAGCTTAGCCATTACTCAATCTTGTTAGAGGTGTTCTTTAGTGGATTCAAGAAAGAGATCTTGATAATTTTGACCTCACAAGTCAAATTATCACCCCTATAACTTGAAACTTTTCTTGTCATGGTGTTTTCCATATTGGTTGCTATGTTGTTCTTGTAATGTCTTTTAAATGGTCATACAAAGTCTGACTATCAGAGTTTAAGGTAAATTTGATGAATTTAAGGTTTTCATCATCATGTCCATGTGTTTATCTAGCCACATTTTGACATGTTTTAGGTTGTTTCAAGAGATGAAAGGATTCCAAAACATCTTAATAAGCTTCATGGCTTGTGTTAAGGTCATTTCATACTTTATAGTTGATCAAATTGGTTGTTGATATGTTTGACTAACTTCATGACCCAATTGATTACATTTTGGATCACTTTATGGATTTTGGAGTATTATTTTCATGATAATGGTAGTATAATATAATAATAAGTTCATGATTTACCTATTTAGGCATGAAAATGTCCAATGAATACTTTTATAGTAGTTTTATCAGATTTTTCAAGTGGTTATGGTAGTTTTACTACTAAAAAAGCCTTTTTTGAGGTTGTTCATATAGTTATTAAAGATTTAATTAACCTTAAGTAATATTAAAGACACTATTTTTTCATTAAAAAGTAAAATAAATGGTTTTTAATGAGTTTTAGGTGTTAAAATATAAAAAACTAACTTATTTCTCCTATCGACTTCCTTGGTAGCTCCATGAAGGCCATTGGTTTTTGCTCAGTACGGTCAGGAGAAAGAGAGACTCAAGTGAAAATTTATTGGTCATTTATATTTACTCCAATTTAATTCAATTTAATGGCATTGTTTTTCATATTAATCTCCCCATATTTATGAACAATCATTAAGAGTGTAAGGGGGTCACTATGTCCTAGTCAACTAAATAGGGTCTAGGTTTGTCTCTGTTTATTCAATTGAAAAATTTATGGAGAAAAATGGTTATAATTGGATTATTTTATATTAAATTATTACCTTTTTCATGGTATATTCACTATGTAACTTTTCTTGATAAGGAATCTTTTGACAGGAAACTGGTTACCTATCTTGTTTGTTAAAAATAGTAGTTTTCAAACATGTTTGATATATCAGTTAAGTGTATTCATATTTAGGGTTTATTGAGTTTGTTTTTAAATTAAAATACACATATTTCATCTAATAAATTTTTTTAGGTACCTTAATTTTTAAAAATGTCTTCCTTGAGATAGCTTGAGTGAGAAGGGGTCTTTCACAAGGTATAGCTACAAATTTAATGAACCTATACTGTGTGAGAGTATCTTAGTAAGGTCAGCATGATATTGAAGGATTTATAAAATATGATAAAGTATATATTTACCCTTAGGAAGATAATACATGTGAGGTCTTAAGACTATGGTCTCTTAAAGCTCAAATGAGCACTTATAGGCCTAATGATCAGGTTAAGAGGACATCATGATAGGTGACATGAGCTATGAGGTGTCATGAAGATAAATAACTAAGATAGAGGTAATGTCATTGTTTTAGAGTGTTCATAAGGTATTAAATATTAATAATGATAATATGATATCAAAATATCTCTTTGGAGCCTCAAATTCTTAAATAACATAGTTAAGATTATTAATGACTATATTATTAACTTTTAAGAGATCTAAAAGATTGTGTGCTCCTTAGAAATATGCTATGAAGTGTTAAATGAATATTCATTGATTATTTAGAAATAATAAATGGATGATAATGATCTAAAGGTCACCAAGGTACATCAAAAACATACAATAAAACCTTTTTGAAACCCAATTTAGTAAAAATTAAGGTAAATTAGTAGTTTTTAAGGCAAGTTTATGTTTTTGGTTTTCATGTCTATTAAGCTCCTTGAATGCTTCCTAAAGTAGATGAAAGGTAAATTGGTATTATTTAGTGTTATTGGAATAATATATTTCAAATTAAAACCATGGAAAATAACTTTTCTCTGACTGTACAGAGGCCTAAAAGGGCAAAATAGGCACCTATAATAGTCACATTTTAAGGCATCTTCAAAAGCATCATGTTAAACCAAATAGTTATTTTATTTAAATTTTAAGGTTATACATGATATCAATTATACCTATGAATATTTTGAGATTAATTTATAATTAAATTTCTTTATAAACCTGTAGGAAATATTAAATGTTTACCTACAGTAGCCATGGCATTTTAAGCAGTCAGTCAAGCTTTCTATGTAATGTGGACTTATGTTAGAGAGAAGGTGCAATGTGAACTTATGTGATGGATGAGTGGATTATAGATAAGGATTATAATTTTACACATTTATTAATAAAGGATATTATCAAACATAATAAATTCAAAGTTTGAAGTCAAGTACAAATTTGTACTTACAACTATGTTCAGTCACAATCATTAAGGTGGTTATGAGTGGTTAAGAGAAGAAGTTTGTGTGTCAAAGGAAGAATTTGATTTGTCATACTTCCATGAGGTTTTATTAGGTGATATATATATATATATATATATATATATATATATATATATATATAAGGATTATAATATTACACATTTAGTATTAAAGGATATTATCAAACATAATAAAGTCAAAGTTTGAATTCAAGTAAAAATTCATACTTACAGCTATGTTTAGTCACAATCATTAAGGTGGCTATGAGTGGTTAAGAGAAGAATTTTGTGTGTCAAAGGAATAATTTGATTTGTCATACTTCCATGAGGTTTTATTAGGTGATATATATATGTGTGTGTGTGTGTGTGTGTGTGTGTGTGTGTGTATCTATATGTATATATATATGTGTGTGTGTGTGTGTGTGTGTGTGTGTGTGTGTGTGTGTGTGTGTGTGTGTGTGTGTGTGTGTGTGTGTGTGTGTGTGTGTGTGTGTGTGTGTGTGTGTGTGTGTGTGTGTGTGTGTGTGTGTGTGTGTGTGTGTGTGTGTGTGTGTATAAGGATTATAATTTTACACATTTATTATTAAAGGATAATATCAAAAATAATAAAGTAAAAGTTTGAAGTCAAGTAGAAATTTGTACTTACAGCTATGTTCAATCACAATCATTAAGGTGGTTATGAGTGGTTAAGAGAATAAGTTTGTGTTTCAAAGGAAGAATTTGATTTGTCATACTTCCATGAGGTTTTATTAGGTGACATATGTGTGTGTGTGTGTGTGTGTGTGTGTGTGTGTGTGTGTGTGTGTGTGTGTGTATGTATATACATATATATATATATACATATATATATATGTATATATATATATATGTATATATATATGTATATGTATATACACATATATATATATACATATACATACATATATATATATATATATATGTATATATATATATATACATACATACACACACACACACACACACACACACACACACACACACACACACACACACACACACACACACACACACACACACACACACACACACACACACACACACACACACACACATATACATACATACATACTATATATATATATATATATATATATATATATATATATATATATATATATATATATATACCTATTAACTGGTTTTAAGTCTTTTACCTTCTTCCATTAAGCCTAAAAACTCCAAAATAGCCACCTACAATCAACTTAAGAGAGCCTAATTGAGCTCTAAGGTCAATAACATGAGTATCAAACACAATTATAAGGTTAAAATTTTGGTTTATAAGTTATTTTTTGGTGTGTAAATTTATATATAAGTTCATGATAGTATTATTAAGTAATAAAACTTTCAAATAACGCTCATGAGGTCAAGTTATAATCAAGTAGGTAAATAACACTCTCAGCCTGCCTATTCAAGGTTGCCTAAGGAAGTTTGTATGAGAAAGATATTTGAGGAGTTTAGAGACTTTTAAAAAGATGATATATGTTTTAAACTCATAAAATAGAAATATTCAAGGTATTATTTCATATATTTATCCACCTACATCCAAGTAAATAATGAATATCCATGTATAACTAATGCACACTTACATACAATCTTTGTAAAAAAATAAGCAGTTTAACAGAGGTTACCATTTGGATGTGATGGTAATGAGTGTCATATAAAATATATTTGATGATCTGAGGTTAAGTTTTTAAGGTATCAATTTCCATTTATGGTGTTGGATAAGATCAAATTCAATATAACTAACACAATTTACTAATATAGTCTTCTAGAGCCCTTCAAGCCCATTCACAAGTGTAAGTGAGAAGAATGTCAATCTCATTGAGATTGAATTTATAAAAATTTAAAAGAGTTTAGATGACATAAATAAAGACCTTAATTAATTTTTTATCATGATATGAGGATATAAAATTAGTTCATAGACCTCTAAGGTTAGCATACACAATTTACATGAAACCTTCAATGGTAAGAATTCAAGGTTTTGGACTTGTTTGAGAGGTGAGTATTGTGAGGATATTTTTAAATCATTTCATGAATCATAGAAACATGTTCAAAATATTTTTTTATATTAAAGTGTGTTTACAATATTTAATACTCCAAATAACCTTCATCAACATTTTCATGCATAGTCACCAACTTGAGAGGCAAATTTGAAGAGGATATAACTTATTTCAGGAGTGGGTTTCACAACTTCATGAACAATCAACTAGAAGACAAGGAACCCTATTTTTCTTGAGAAGGAGCTCAAAAAGGTCATTTTATTTGATAAAAAATTTCATGGGGATATTCATCAAAACTCAATACCATATGAGTGGTTATGGGGGGTCCCCATGATATAAATAATTGGCATTAGTTTTTGGAAAGGACCCCTATCCTTTATGAGCCATTGTAAAGAACTTAAACCTCTTAAAACACTTATTAAACACTACAACTAACCTGATGGAGAAGATATGATTTATAATTACTTAAAATTCAATAATTATACCTCAAAATTATCCTAATGATACTCTTAAATCTCTTAAACTTTGCTTCCAAGTGTGTGTTCACATGTACATGTATAATATCATAGTGTACAAGGATGAACATGCATTTTCATATTGGTTTGTTAGGGTATAAGTTATGGATTGATATAAAATAATTTAAATATCCTTATGGGGAATTTATATATGTTTAATAAAAACCCAAAATCTTCTACATAGCTTCTAAGTTGTTATATAGTCCCTACAAATTAGCCGCTAAGTCTAATGGTGAAGAGAACTTAGTTTTATAAGCCAAGAATCAATGGTGAAGGATTATGAGTGAAATAAAGGACTTAAATATAAATTAATTAGTTTTATAAAGGTGTTATTAGTATCATAAAGTCACATTAAATCACCAATATCTATATTTTTCATGAAAAACATTTCAAGCTACCCCCCAAACACATAAAAGCATATAGTCTTGCTAATGGCCATTTCATGGTTTTATCATCTAAATAAGGACCCAAAACTTGAAATTTGGCATGAAATATTTTCTTAGGATAGGTAAATTTAATCAAACACTTTTGGTAGGTTTAAAGTGTGTGAGCATCCATTTGGGCCAAATTTCTCTTTCTAGGCCTAAGAGGCCTAATTAGGTCTAATTAGATATAAAAATGACAAAAAAGATATACTTGCACTTGGATTTGGATCATTAAATTTTATATGGAGATTTAAGGGGATAGAGGGTCCTAAAAAATGTGTTTATTTTTCAATTATAATCTTTAAATTCTTCTATACAAGGAGCTTTACTAGTTTTTAGGGCTATAAAGAATGAGTGAAAAAGTAAGAAAATAGAAAAAGTGTCATATTTTAGAGGGTATGATGGATCCAAGTGAATTTTAAAAGTTTTAATTAATGTTTAGAAGCTATCCATGTAAGATATTTTCTTGATTCAAATTAAAACCCAATTTTCTCTTTCCTACACCTCTTTGCCTAAGAAGGAGTCAAGTGATCAAAGCACCAAGTTGATGTATAAAAGCTCTTCATAAGGATATATATATATATATATATATATATATATATCCTATTACTACTCAAGTATTAAAAATTTAGTGATTTAATTGGATGATTCAAAGGTTGAAAAGGTCTCTAGCACTCCTAATAAGACCTTCCTTCCTTCCTATGCCTAACATGTTGAAAAAGTCAAACAAGCATCAATGAGCCTTCTAATAGCCCAATTAAGGTGGAGAGACATAAGTAATGTCTTAGGATAATATTTCAATGTAACATTAATGAATAGTTAAATATCTATTTTCAAGGAGGAATACTCTTTCATCAAAAAGACATGTGAGTTAGAATATATGGTGTACAAGAAAAGATATAGGAACTTATATTGGTCAAACATCATATATCAATTCCATTACTTATTCAAACCTTTAATAAAAATGATATTTTACCCCTATGCCACTTTGGAGGAGGAAATAAAAGAGATAATCAAGGAAGTGATACATTGGAAATAGAGGAAGATTAAGTAAATGACACATTCCTAGTTTTTTGGCTCTTGTCTCTCTCTCTCCTTCATTATTTTTATATATGTAATCCTATTTTTGGCATTGAAAAAAATACTTAACCTGATTTAATTAAGGCCATGATAAAAAAAACACTTGTACTTTCCTCTTTAAAATCAATAAGACTAAATTTTGGCTTCCTCAAAGCTTGTGACTAGTGTATGTTAATGGTTAGTTGATGAATTACAATGATAATGCATGCTTCCTTTCATTTTGTCCTCTTTGTTCTACCTATTTTCCAGTTTTAGTTCACCCTTATAGGTTGCATATTGATCTTGAATAATATTGTTTGTATGTCAAGTGTAATCTCTCCTTATCCTCTTTGAAAGACCTATTGATTAGTTACCTTAGATAATTCATCAAGCTAAGCCTCTATGTGAAATATTGATGGTTGGAGACCTTAATTTAATAATTTCAATCAAGTCCATATTTTTATCCAACCTTCTTAGTGCATATTAGAAAATTAAAGGACATATTTTAGTGTATCACTTCAATTAGATAGGTTTTTTTTTAGTTTATCTTCTTCCCTTTTCTTTGGCAAGTTCGTAGTGTAGAGTAGAGGATACATAGAGGGGAGATATCCCTTAGAATATATAGAGACTCAATCCATATGTTAGGTCACCCATAGCCTAATATTTTCTCCATGTTAATTAAGACTATGAAGGCTTGAAACTACCTTAACAAGGTTTTAAGTCTAGTAGATAATAGTTTTTGACATGCCTAGTGGGACCTATTTATAAAGATATTATCCAAGATGGATGTTGTTCTTGGAAAAATTGTAGTTTTAGCAACATTATTCATGAAGTAGATCATGAATTAAATTTCAATTAGCTGATTCTAATAGCCTAGGTAGTGGTTCAAGTAAGTGGTATTTTCAATTCATTAGCTACATGAAGTTTGGTGGCTATGTATGAGGATAATTCCTATGTTATACTTCCTTATCAGCCCTATATTGAGTCATACCATCCTTGTGATGATATGTACCAGCCTTATTATGAACCTAATCATTCTTACCAAGGATATTATTAGTCATATGATTAATCTTGTCAAGAGTATGATGGTTCATATCAGGTTTATAATGATCCTTATTAGCCTCACTATAACCAACTATATGCCTCAATAGCCTTATCAAGACTTGCAACAATCATGCTCACCTCCTCCTACTCCATTTCCAACTCAAAATCATGGTTTCCCTACCATATCATTGTTGGTATTTAAGCCAAATATGATAGATTTTGAAGGGGTTATGATAATATGGGATAGAGAGTTAGATGTTATACATTTTCACTTCATAGAGAAGATGAGGAAGACAATACAAATGTTGAAAAATAGGTGGGTAGAAGTTAGAGAGGAAAATAAATATGTTATTACTTATGAGCTGTGTGAAATAAAAACCATTATCTAATGGTGGGTAGACATGTTAGTGAGGTGGGAGAATCAAGAGATACAACCTAAGAAAACTCAATCATCCCCTCCTACCCCTAGTCAAACTTATTTTATTCTAATTTTCCTTCCATCTACACCTATCCTTCTTTAAGAAAACAAGATCACTTCATCATGGAGGCCTTATTGGGATATGATTCCTAGTTATGCCATGACAAGTATTATGGATGAATATCCTCCCATCACTCTTCAAGAACCCTCTTGTTTAACATTCCAAAATTCTTTTTTTCCTTGTCCTCATGAAGTTATTGATCATCTTCAAATGACCCTCCAAGAGAGCCAATTCAATCTGCAAGTGAACCTACTAGTTTCAAAGTCCTAACTTGGAACTAATTAGTTAAGTCTTGGTAAAAATAAGAGGATGAGAGTCAAGATTCAAATTTTGAGCCCAAATAAGATCTTGTGCCGATATAAGACCCATTTTCCCTTCCTAAAGAACCAAAGGTTATTCCATCTTGGAGGTTTATCCAATAAAAATCAGTCCTAGCTGAGAAGGTTGGAAATAAAGTTATAGTTGAGATAGAACCCCAATAAGTCTATAATAATATTGAAATTGTTATTGAGAAGGATGAATAACTCATAGGACAAATCAAATTACTCTCTCTCTCTCTCTCTAAGCATTCCTACAAGAGTCTACTACCCCCAAGACTTTAGGTTATAATAGTACTCCCTTGGTTCTTAATCAAGCTCATGAGCATATCTATTTCCCTCACACCATCTCCATTCTTGAAAAGGAGCCTATTATATATAGGTTAGATGAAGAAGTTATAGCTACAAGTGATTTTCAAGGAGAGTGTGATGATTCAAGTGTGCCTAAAGAAGAAATATTTATTGATACTCCCCTTAGTGAGAACAAAGACATTTTAACTTTTAAACTGGATGAAGAAGTTACAATAGAAGATAAAATAAATGTTAACTTATTTAAAGATCTTCATTTTGGTGTGATTGAGCATGAGGAAGAGAAGGCAAATTATTGTTTTTATCTCCCTTGTATTAGCAAAGAGTATAATGAAGACTTGTTTGAATCTTTAAAATCAGGATACTCACTTCTCCTAGGTGACTATGAGTTGAGTAAGGCAATAGGAGACATTTTTTATGAGCCAATAAATAAGCCAGAGGGATATAGCCTTACAAATATTCCTTTTCAAGAGGCAACATCTCTAGATGATGATTTTTTTGAAATACTCAACATGGGTTATCATCCTCTCACCTCATTTTTAGACCTTAGTACATTCTTAGAAGAGAATGAGGATCTCTTTTGGCCATAATTTCTCAAGGAAAAACAAACTCTTTCTTTTGGAGAAAATTATGGACACGTTGAGAGCCTTCAAAAGGATACTATGATCTAGGCATGATACTTTAATCATTAATATGAATTTCATGATTCAATAGGTCTTACAAACCAATATTTGTCCATCTTGGAGATTATTACCAAAAAAGAATAACAAAAAAAGGTATAAGTTAAAGTCTAGGACCAATATGTGTTTATTGAAGATCTATTTGATGATATAGACCTATTACAAGGCATTTCAAATGTGTTGAAAATCATGACTAATGCTCAGCCGATTAACAAGTCAATAAAGTGTGATTTCATACACCATTACATTCTTCAAGAAGGAAGTGATCCAAAAAACATTCCTTTTGATCTTAGAGGAGGATTCTTTGTAGGTTAGTTTTAGTCAGTTTAGCTTCCTCCAAGTGATATCCTAGAACATTAGTTTGCTTTTGTTTTTTTTCAAATAAGTGTTTTGATATCACATGTGTTTTGTTAGTCTATTTTCCTTGATTTTTTGTCTTTTCTTTTCTTGTCTTTGAGGAGAAACATAACTATCTTATCTTGAGTCAAGAGATGTAGTCATTAGTCAAGGTCTAATCATGGTTGTTTTAGAGTTTATGTTGGGGATCAACCAACAATGCTGATTACACTATGAAAGCAATAAATGTAGAATTAAACCAAAAATGAAAGCAACTAGAATGATAAATACAACAAGAAGAAGATATACAAGAAACAACCTTGAAAACTTGTATTAAACTCTTTAC
The DNA here is from genome assembly GCA_037957365.1 of Torreya grandis. Taxonomy (NCBI): domain Eukaryota; kingdom Viridiplantae; phylum Streptophyta; class Pinopsida; order Cupressales; family Taxaceae; genus Torreya; species Torreya grandis. Next base: position 48,302 of record JARHVA010008474.1, on the reverse strand, counting down.
AGAAGGAATACAATTGAAGAAACTTCTTTTCTTCCACACCTCTCTCAAATGTACAGATCTCTATCTAGATCTCTTTCTCTCAAGAGCTCTCTCTCTCAAGTACAATCAACTCCAACAACCTGGATTGATTCACATATAAAATTCTGTATTGTTCAACACTACTCATACAATAAGCTAAGAAGATCTTTCCTATTATATAATAATTAAGAAACATGAGCATGCATTTACAACCAACAGTTATGCCTCTTAAACAAGGGCTCTAAAATAGTCTTACTAATAATAGAGATGAAGACTTAAGACTATGACTTAATCCTAACATGAAAACAATCTATTCTATCCACAGAAATAGCTTTCTAGATGCACAGGTAACCAACATCAGTTCCTGCCTGCTTGCACCTGACCGACGTCAGCCGATTTCTACCGACGCTGGCATCTCCTGAACTACTCCTGACCGATGTCGATTGCTCCTAACTGATGTCAGTCACTCCTGACCGACGTTGGTGACTGTATAAACCTGTAACTTTGTAAAACGCTCCTTTGCTGAAGATTTTAGCTCCACACCTTAACAATCTCCCACTTGGAGATAAATAGCTGCACCGGTACCTGTATAAGAACATCTTCTAGCTCCTCCATCTTCAACTCAATCATGAAGACCAATAGAAGTTGAATGAAGATTCAACTTCTCCTTTGTAACCAGCTTGGTTAACATATCCACAGGATTCTTATCTGTATGGATCTTCTCCAGCTTCAACTCACCATCCTCTAATACCTGTCTTATGAAGTGGTGCCTAAGCTGTATATGCTTTGTTCTTGAATAAAAGGCTGAATTCTTAGCCAAATGAATTGCACTCTAACTATCACTGTATAGTCTGCAACTCTCTTGCTCCTTTCCAAGCTCTTCCATGAACCGTGTCATCCATATCATCTCTTTGCTAGCCTCTGTGACTGCAATATACTCTGCTTCTATAGTTGACAAGGCAACAACCTTCTACAACTTTGATATCCAGCTAACCGCCATTCCACCAACAGTGAAAACATATCCTGTGGTGCTTCTCCTACCATCCAAATCACCTGCCATATTTGAATCTACATAACCATGTAGAGAAGTATCTGAACCTCCATAGCACAAATGTCTACTGTTGGTTCCTCTCAGATATCTAAGGATCCACTAAACTAATTTCTAGTGCTCCTTCCCTGGATTGGCCATATACTTACTTACAACTCCCACTACTTGGGCAATATCCGGTCTAGTACATACCATTGCATAAATTAAACTCCCTACTACGAAAGAATATGGAACTCTACTCATGTACTCTACCTCATCATATGAATTAGGACATTGTTCCTTACTCAACTTAAAATGTCTAGCCAAAAGTGTGCTTACCCATTTTGTATCTTGCATATTGAACCATTTCAACACCTTGTTCACATAATCCTCTTGAGACAAAATCAACCTGTGATTTTTCCTGTCTCTCTTAATACTCATGCCAAGGATTTTCTTTGATGCTCCCAAATCCTTCATGGCAAATGTGTGAGCTAATTTCACCTTAAACTCAGAGATATCCTGCATGTGTGATCCTACAACCAGCATGTCATCTACATACAACAACATAATAATATATCTACCATTATCCAATCTCTTAAAATACACAAAATGGTCAGATTGACACTTACTATAGCCATGCTCAGTCATAAACCTATCAAATCTTAGATACCACTGTCTAAGAGCTTGCTTGAGGCCATACAAGCTTTTATTCAATCTGCACACTAGCTTCTCCTTACCTTTGACCTCAAATCCTTCCGGATACTCCACATATATTTCCTCATCCAAATCTCCATGAAGAAATGTTGTCTTAACATCAAGCTGCTCAAGATGCAAATCGTCAATAGCAACTAAAGACAATACAGTCTGTATAGAAGTCATTTTAACAACAGGAGAAAAAAGCTCACCAAAATCAATACTGCCTTTTGTGCAAATCCTTTCACTACCAACCTGGCCTTATATCTCATCTGTCCATTCTCACCTTCCTTCAACCTATAGATCCATCTATTCTTCAGTGTCTTCTTTCCAGCTGGCAACTCAACCAAATCCCATGTTTGGTTCTCTCTCAAGGACTCCATCTCCTCAACCATGCCATGCTCCCACTGATTCTTGGATTCCACCTGTATTGCTTCTTTAAAACTCTCTGGTTCTCCACCATCAGTTAGCAATAAATAGAATAATGAAGTTGAATATCAAATTGGAGGTTTACTTACCCTTTATGACCTCCTGATGGGTGTCTGAGGCTCATTCACAACACACTGTCCACCCAAATTCTCTGACAGTGACCGACCTCGGTCACTTCCAGGCTTGTTACTAGCCGACGTTGATTCTGCCTAACCGACGTCAGTTCTTGAACTACCGACATCGGTCACTATATGACCGACATCAGTTCCTATACTACCGACGTCGGTTCTTGCCTGATCAACATTGGTCTCTGTGTTTTCCTGTCTATGATTTATTTTTCCCGCAAGCTCATTTTGGACCGTCACCTCGTCCAATTCTCCATTGCTCTACCCAGATTGATTCAGCTTCCTAAGCTGATCACTATACATCATTTTTTCATTGAAAACAACATCACGGCTCCTAATTATCTTGTTAGTTCCTAGATTCCAAAACCTGAATCCGAAATCATCAGAGCCATAGCCAATAAATGTGCACCTCATAGACTTAGCATCCAGCTTCTTTCTATTTTCCTTATCAACGTGCACAAAGGCTTCACAACTAAAAAATTTGAGAAATGAGAGATCTATATTTTTACATGTCCATGCCTCTTTTGGAATTCCACCATCTAGAGTTGTAGAGGGTCCTCTATTAATCAAGTACACTGCAGTATCAACAGCTTCTACCCAAAACTCTAAGGGCAAACCAACATGCAATCTCATACACCTTGCACGCTCCATGATTGTTTTGTTCATCCTTTCAACAACTCCATTCTGCTAAGGTGTTCTTGGAACCATCCTTTGCTTGTGGATTCCATGCATATAACAATACCAGTTGAACTTATAGCTGTAGAACTCACCACCATTGTCAGATCTCAGGCACTTTAATCTTCTGCCTCTTTCATTCTCAACCAGAGCTTTCCAAATCTTAAAAGTCTCAAATACATTAGATTTCTTCTTAATACAATAGACCCATACCTTTCTTGTAGCATCATCTATGAATGAAACATAGTACTGTGATCCTCCAATAGAAGCAACCTGAGCCGGTCCCCACACGTTTGTGTGAACAAGCTACAACTTATGTTTCTTCTTTGTTGACCCAGTCTTGAGAAAACTCACCCTCTTTTGTTTTCCAAACACACAATGCTCAAAAAAATCTATATCTATGCTTTTCAAATCTGAAAGCTTACCTCTTGACTTAAGAATTGACATTCCCTTCTCACTTGTGTGGCCAAGCCTTGAGTGCCACAATTTTGCATCCACATCTGAAGTAGATAATATAGAAGGAGAAATATTAGTAACACAATTACATAAATAGAGAGTACCTACTCTCTTACCTCTGGCCATTACAAGTGCACCCTTGGTCACCTTCCAAGATTTAGCTATGAGAGTTAATATACAACCCTCATCCCCTAACTTTCCTGCAGAAATCAAATTCCTCTTCAAGCTGGGAACATGCATAACATCTCTCAACACCCATGTGTTGCCATTCTGCATTTTCAACTGCACTTTTACTTTGCCAACAATTTTACAAGGCTCATCATCCCCTAAATACACTATTCCAAAATCTCCATGGACATAGTCACTAAAATATTCTCTATTAGGGCTTGCATGAAAAGATGCACCAGAATCTAACACCCAAGATTCTATATTATTATGCAAAGAGAATATTAAAGCATCTTGTGCAATACCTGCAGCCTTTGCTTCTTCTTTTCCTTCGTGTTGATTGTCCTCCTTAGGCTTTGACCAACAATCTTTGCTTTATGTGCCCCATCTTTCCATAATTCCAACATTGTGGCCTCCTGCCATTTCTGAATTTGGATCTGCCTCTCACCTTTGACTTAGACCTTGATCTCCTCTTGCTCTTCTCTTTTTGCCTTCCCCTACTCTCAAAATTTAAAGCGTTCCCTGATGTTTCCTCTATGCTTTTCCTACGAATTTCCTCATTCAAAATTACACTAACAACATTCTCTACTTTTAAAATATTTGAGGTAGATGTAGTATTACTAACTGCCATTACCAAGCTATGCCAGCTTTTAGGCAAAGAACATGATATTAAAAGATCTTTAATTTCATCATCAAACACAATATTGACTGAATTTAATTGATTCACAATTCCATGGAAATCATTCAGATGATTAGATACAGATCCATCTTCTTGCATACACAAATTAAATAACTGCTTCATAAGATATACCTTATTAGAAGCTGAGGGTTTTTCATACAAATTTGCTAAAGTAGTCATCAACTCTACTATTGTCTTTACCTGTGATAAATTAGATATCACAGTAGATGCCAGACTCAGTATTATAGACCCCAGAGCCTTTCTATCAAGAACTTCCCATTCTTCATCATCCATGTCTTTGGGCTTCTTTGCAATCCCACCTAACGGTAAGTATAGATATTTTTGATACAGATAATCCTCTATCTGCATTCTCCAATGTTGATAATTCTTGCCATAAACTTCTCCATTCTTAATTTACTTTATTCTACCATTGCTTCTCCCACTCAAACAGAAATCCCTACAGAAACCCCTGTGAGTACCCTATAATCAATACACACTACACAGATCTGAACCACCTGTTAGTGAACCTGAGCTCTGATACCACTTGTTGGGGATCAACCAACAATGTTGATTACACTATGAAAGCAATAAATGCATAATTAAACTAGAAATGAAAGTAACTAGAATGATAAATACAGTAAGAAGAAGAGATACAAGAAACCACCCTGAAAACTTGTATTAAACTTTTTACAAAAGGAATACAATTGAAGAAACTTATTTTCTTCCACACCTCTCTTAGATGTACAGATCTCTATCTAGATCTCTTTCCCTCAAGAGCTCTCTCTCTCAAGTACAATCAACTCCAACAACCTGGATTGATTCACATATACAATTCTGTACTATTCAACACTACTCATACAATAAGCTAAGAAGATCTTTCCTATTATATAATAATTAGGAAACATGAGCATGCATTTACAACCAATATTTATGCCTCTTAAACAAGGGCTCTAAAACAATCTTACTAATAATAGAGATGTAGACTTAAGACTATGACTTAATCCTAACATGCAAATAATCTATTCTGTCCACGGAAATAGCTTTCTAGACGCACAGGTAATCGACATCAGTTCCTACCTGCTTGCACCTGACCGACGTCGGCCAATTTTTGTCAACATTGGCATCTCCTGAACTACTCCTGACCGACGTCAGTCGCTCCTGAACAACGCCGGTGACTATGTAAACCTGCAACTTTGCAAAATGCTCCTTTGGTGAAGCTTTTAGCTCCACACCTTAACAGTTTAAGAAAGATTTCATGAGTCTAATAGAGATGTCAATTATTTGTTTCATAAGCATAACAGTCATGCTTCCCAACTAAGTCACCATAATGTTAACAATTTTGAATTCATAGGTCAAATTGTCACCCCTATAACTTGAAATTTTGATTGTCATATTTTTTTACCTATTGGCTATTATGTTTTCTTGTAATGTATTTGAAATAGTCATCCAAATCCTTGATTAGTAGAGTTTAAGGTAAATTTGATGAATTTAAGGTTTTAATCATCATGACCATGTGCTTGTCTAACCATATTTTGACCTATTTTAGGTTATTTAAAGATATGAAAGGAGTATAAAATATCTTAATAAGCTTCATGGATTGTGTCAAGGTCATGCCATGCATTATAGTTGATCAAAATGATTGGTGATATGTTTGACTAACATCATGCCCTAGTTGATTGCATTTTGGATCACTTTATGGCTTCTAGAGTAGTTTTTTCATGATATTAGTATTATAACATCATAATAAGGTCATGATGTACCTTTTTAGGCATGAAAAGGTCCAATTAATACTTTTTTATTAGTTTCATCAGGTTTCTCAAGTGGTTATGGTAATTTTAGTGATAAAAAGACATATTTTGAGGATGTTCATATAGTTATTTAAGGTGAAATTAAACTTAAGTAATATTTGGTACCTTTTTTTTTAATTATAAGGTCAAATCCATGGTTTAGAATGAGTTTCAAGTGATAAAATGCAAAAAAAATGACTTATCTCTCATATTGACTTCCTTGGTAGCTCCATGAAGGCCATTGATTTTTATTCGGTATGGTCAAGAGAAAGAAAGTCATGTCCAAATATATTGGGAAATTATAGGGACCCTAATTAAATTAAATTTAGTGAAATTTTTTTTCATATTAATCTCACCATATTTATGAACAATTTCTAAGAGTGTAAGGGGGTCATTATGTCCTAGTCATCCAGATAGGGTTCAAGTTTGTCTTTGTTTCATCACTTAAGAACTTGATGGATAAAAATGATTATAATTGAATTATTTTATGGTAAAATAGGAAATTTTAATTTTATAATAATCAGGTACTTTATATTTATAAAGAGTCTTTTGATAGGAAACCAGTTACTTATCTTGTTTGTTAAAAATGGTAGTTTTTAAACATGTTTGATATATCAATTAAGTGTATTCATATTCAAGGTTCTCAAGTTTATGTTTTAGGTAAAATAAACCTATTTAATCCAAGAATTTTTGTTAGGTACCTTCATATTGAAAAGGGTCTTCCTTTAGATAGCTTGAGTGAGATGGAGTCTTTCACAAGGTACAGTTACAGATCTAATGAACTTTTACTATGTAAGAATATCTTAGTAAGGTTAGAATGATATTGAAGGAATTATATAATATGATAATTTTTTTATTTAAACTTGGTAATAAAATAAATATGAGGTCTTAATACTATGCTCTCTTAAATCTCAAATGAGCACTTATAGGCCTATTGAGTAAGTTAGGAGGACATCATGGTAGGTGATAGGAACTATGAGGAGTATGAAGATAAATAACTAAGTTTGGAAGGCATGGAGTTTTTTTAGAGTTTTCATAAGGTCTTAAATATGAAAAATGACACTATGAGATCAAAATATCTCTTTAGATCCTCAAAATCCTAAATAACATAATCAAGATTGTGTATGACTATATTACTAACTATTAAGAGATGTAAAAGACTATGTGATCCTTATAAATGTGTTATGAAGTGTTTGATGAATATTTATGGATTATTTAGTGAGAATTAATGTATTATAATTATCTAAAGGTCACCAAGGTACATCAAAACCATCTGAGAAAACCTCTTTGAAACCTAGTTTAGTAGAAATTAAGGTAATTTAGCAGTTTTTAAGGTATGTTTATGTTTTGGTTTCCATGTTTATTGAGCTCCTTGAATGCTTATTAAAGTGTATGTAAGGTAAGTTTTTCTCATTAAATGTTCTTGGAATAATATTTATCAAATTCAAACCATGGAATCTATCTTTTCTCTGACCATACAAAGGCCTAAAAGAGTAGAATAGACACATATAGTATTAAGATTTTAAGGCATATTCAAGAAACACAATATTGTATTATATAGTTATCTTATTTAAATTTTAAGGTTATAAATGATATACCTTGGAATATTATGATATTAAGGTATAATGATATGACTTTATACACCTATAATAAATAGTAAATGTGTACCTATAAAAACCATGACATTTTAAGCAGTCAGTCAAGCTTTTTATGTAATGTGGACTTGTGTTAGAGAAAAGGTGAAATGTGAACTTATATTATGGATGAGTGGAGTGTAGATAAATATTATAATGTTACCCATTTAGGAATAAAGGATATTAGAAAACATAATAAATGAAAATTTTGAAATTAGGTATAAATGTGTAGTTACAACAATATTCAGTTACAATCATTAAGGTGGTTGTGAGTGGTCAAGAGAGGAATTTTGTGTGTTAGAGGAAGAATTTGATTTATCATAATTAAATGATGTTTTATTAGGTGATATAGGTTTGTGAATATTGATTAAATGGTTTTAATTATTTTACCTTCTTCACTCAAGCCTAAAAACTCCAAAATAACCACCTATAATCAACTTATGGGAGCCTAATTGAGCTCTAAGGTTAATAACATGAGTATGAAACACAATGATAAGTTTAAATGTTCAGTTGATAAGTTAAATTTTTTAGTGTTAAGTTACATATAATTTAATGAGAGTCTTATTAAGTAATAAACCTTTCAAATAACACTTACAAGTAAGGTAAGGTTACATTTAAGCAAGGTAAATAACACAGTCAACCTACCCATTCAAGGTTGCTTGAGGAAACTTATGTCAAAAGGAGATTTGAGGATTTTATATCCTTTTAAAAATATTATATAGGTTTTAAAACAATGTCACAAACCTATTCAAGGTATTATTTCATCTATTTCTCCACCTAAAACTAGTGAAATATTAAATATCCAACTATAACCAATGCACACTTATAAACACTCTTTCCAAAGTGAGAAATTTGATAGAGGTTATATTTTAGATGTGATGATAATGATTGTAATATATAATGTATTTTATGAGATGAGAGTGAGTGTTTAAGGGACCCATTTCCATTGAGGGTGTTGGAGAAGATCAAATTCAGTAAAACTAACATAGTTTACTAATATAGTCTTTTAGAGCCCTGTAAGCTCGCTCACAAGTATATGTGAGATGAGTGTATATATAATTGAGATTTAATATTTAAAATTTTATAATTTTAAATTAAATATATAAATAACTTCATCAAGTTGTGATCATGAGAAGAGGAGATGAACTTAGTTTATAGACCTTTAGGGTCAACATACATAATTTGTATGAAACCCTCAATGGTAAGAATTCAAGGTTTTGGACCTATTTCAAAGGTCAGTATTGTGAGGATAATTTTAAATAATTTCATGATTCATGGAAACATGTTTAAAAACTTTTTTTTAGTAAAGTGTGTTTGGAGGATTTAGGGATCAAAAGAACCTTCCTCGGCCTTTTCATGCATAGTCACCAACTTGAGAGGTAGATTTGAAGAGAATATAAATTTTTTTAGGAGTTTCATGGATGTTAAAGTTGATTTAGGTGTTTTAGGGGGTTTAATAATTCAAACTTATGGAGTTGGTTTGGTCATTGGTTTTCACAACATCATGAGCAATCAGCTAGATGATAAAGAACCCTGTTTTCCTTGAGAATGAGCTCAAAGAGGTCATTTTGTTTGCTCAAAATTTCATGAGAAGATGAATGGTAAATAAATACCATAATGGATTTTATGTGGTTACCCATTATACAAATTATTAGCATTGGTTTTTGGAAATGACCCCTACCCTTTATGAACCATTATTAAGAACATAAACCTCTTAAAACCCTTTTTAAACCCTACAACAAACCTAATGGAGAATATATGATTTATAAAGAATTAAAATTAAATAATTTTAACTCTAAATTATCCTAATGACACTCACAACTCTCTTGAGATTCACTTCTAAGTGTTTGTTCACATGTGCAGGTACATTACCAAATGATAAAAGGGAAAACATGCATTTTCATGTTGGTTTATGAGGGTATAAGCTATGGAGGGATATATAAAACATTTATATATCCTTATTGGGACTTTATTTATGTTTAAAAACAATATAAACTATTCTATTGGTATCTTAATTTTTTTATACAATCCCTATAAGTTGGCCACTAGGTCCAATGGTGAAGAGAACTCAGTTTTACAAGCAAGAAAACAATGGTGAAGGCATATGAGTGAAATAAAGGACTTAAATATAAAGGAATGAGTTTTATAAAATTTTTAAAGGTATAATCAAGTCATATTAAAGCACCAAAACTTTCAATTTTTATGAAAAAACATCTCAAACTACCCCTCAAACACACAAAAGCATGTAGGCTTGCCAATGGACATTTAATGGTTTGCACATCTACACAAGGACCCAATACATGAAATGTGGCTTAAAATATGGTATTTATAAAATTAAATTGAATCAAACACTTTTAGTAGGTTTCACACGTGTGGGTGTCCATTTGGGCCAAATTTCTCTTTCTAGGCCTAAGAGGCCTAATTAGGCCTAATTGGAGAGAGAAATGACAGAAAAGAGATACTTCCACTTTTATTTGGCTCATAGAATTTTATATGGATATGTAATGGGATATAGGGTCCTAAAAAATATTTTTATTGTTAAGGTATAGTCTATACATTATTTTAGACAAGGAGCTTTACCAGTTTGTAGGGATATAAGGAATGAGTGAAAAAGCAAACAAATGGAAAAAATGTCATATTTTGGAGGTTTTTATGGAAAAAAGTTCCTTTTTTAAGGTATAAATTTATGATTAAAATCCATCCATGGAGGTAATTTTCTTGATTCAAAGGAAAACCCAATTTTCTCTCTCCTACACCTCTTTACCTAAGAAAGAGTCAAGTGATCAAAGCACCAATTTGATTTATAGAATCACTTAAAAATGATTTATTTATGTTTATATAGACATAATAATGTATGAATAACTCAGTGATTTAATTTTAATAAGGATTCAAAGGTTGAAAAGGTCTCTAACACTCCCTAATAAGACCTTCCTTCCTTCCTACACCTAACATGTTGAAAGAGTCAAAAAAGCATCAATGAGCCTTCTAACAGCCAAATTAAGGTGTATAAACCTCATTAATGTCTTATTAGAATATTTAAATGGGTCATTAATGAATTATTAAATACCTATTTTTAAGGAGGAAGACTCATTCATCAAAAAGGACGTGTGAGCTAGAATATAGGGTGTGCAAGCAAAGATATAGGTACATGTATTGGTCAATCATCATAAATAAATGCCATGAATTATTAAAACCTTAAATATGAGTCATATTTACCCATAAACCATTTTTTATGAGGAAATAATATATATAATCAAGGAAGTGCTACAATCGTGTTGGAGGAAGACTAAGTAAATGACACATTTCTAGTTTTTTAACTCTTATCTCTCTTTCCTTTCTCATTTTCTCTATATGTAAGCCTATTTTTGGCATTTAAAAATATCCTTAACCTAATTTTTGTAAGTCCATTCTCATAAAAACACTTGTACTTACCTCTTTATAATGAATAATACTTAATTTTATCCTCCTCAAAGCTTGTGACTAGTGTATATTAATGGTTAATTGATGAATGATAGTGATAGTGCATGCTTCATTTCATTTTATCCAATCCTTCTTACCTATTTTTAGGTGTTATTTCATTATTATAGGTTCCATATTGTGATTTAATAATTTTTTATGTATGGAAAGTGTAATCTCTCCTTAATGTCTTTGAGAGACCTATTGATCAGCTGCCTTAGATCATACATCAAACTAAGCCTCTATGTGAAATATTGATGTTTTGAGACCTTAATTTGAGAGTTATATCAGGTTGATTTTTTTATTTATAATTATTAATTCATTTTATATAATTAAAGGACAAATTTTGGTGTATCACCTCAGTTAGATAGGTTTCCTTTCAGTTTATCTTCTTCCCTTTTCTCTAGCAAGCTGGTAGTGTAGAGTAGAGAGACTAATTGATACATCAAGGGGAGATATCCCTTAGAATATATAGATTAAATACGTATATTTTTACACCCAAAACTTATGATTATATCCATTTGAATTTAGACTATGAAGGCTTGAAACTAGCTTCACAAGGGTGCAAGTCTAGTAGATAATAGGAACCAAGGTAGGATTACATGCCCTATTTGCATAAATTTTATTTTCTTAAAATTATCTTTCTCGTTTACTTTATTTTAAAATTTTAATAGGTGTAAGGCCATTTGGATTAACCTCTTTCTTTATTGTTATTCCATGGTTTTCCCAATTAAAACCATGTGTTTTTAATGCCCATTTGGTCTTGAATATGTAATATCTCTCCTAATTTTTGGCTACTTTTATGATATTTTATTGTCTTAAAATAATATAGTTATGTTTCCAAAATTTAAGTAATTTTGTATTCTTGTTTGTGTACTCATTCTTAGTGGAAGTGGTAGTGGAACCAATTCCCATACCCTCTTACATGGTTTATTTGTGCATAGTGATATTGAAAAGTGGGACAAAAATTCCCATGCCCTCTTACATGTTATTTGGCATGGTGGAAGTTCTATATTACCTTCCATAGCCAAGAGATGTTAGAATAGGGATTATAACTTCCACACATTCTTCTTATCATTCAAAATGGTTTTTTATTTCCTTGTATGTTTATTTTAAGAAATGGAAGCCTCTTTTGTGTAGTTGGACTCATATCCTCATTGATAATTATCTTAGTGAGCATTCCTTACCTAGTCTTGTTATCACCTAAACCTCCTTCTACCAAATTGTCCACCTTAAACCATTCTGTGAAGATTACTATAATTATGAATCTTAGAACTAGGGATTTCCATGGCAACTGTCTAATGATGGAAAAAGGATGGGAGGAGAACCCTTATTCGATTGGCCTTGTGATTGCATGTAGAGTCAATGTGACGACAACTTTTTCAACAATTTGTATAAAATTGTAAATAAATCATATTATATATTTTATATCCATGTACTATATTTAATTTAGTTGTAAATATGTATATATTGGAATAAAATTGGTAATAGTAACTGAAAATAGTGTGATTTTTATTATCACTTACCTACTCTTCCCATTAGTGTATCAAACTATTAAATTAATGGAAATGATGATTTTTTTTCCACTTAAAATTGTATATTTTGTATCATACATGTATATCTTTTTATTTTTTATAGTTGACTATAAATAAAAGTTTTATCATTCCTAAAAAGTTTAAATTCATAGTTTTGTGTGAAACCATGGAAGGCTAGTTGCATTAGAATATTTTTTATACACTTAAAAGCTCTAAAATTTATCCTAAAATCTATTTTACTATAAATAATAGGTAATAAAAAATTTAATGAAATTTATGACATAATTTTTGGAGTTACAGGTGATTTTTTAGTAATTTCTAAAGTTTGTTCTCTAAATATCCTTACAACACTTTTGTAAATTTATCCAAATTTTATGGCAAACACACCCGATTCTTCCAAAGAAGTGGGGGAACCCTCTTAGGGATTGATCAATTTCAAATTTAATATATTTTTAGTCCCTTTATAATCAACCTTCATAAAAATCCTTAAATTTCTATGTTTACCCTAGTTTACCATGTATTTTACATATTTGGTGTGGAAATTTAGTATATACTAGATACCCCTATAGCCTCTTAGTTTTAAGCATAATCTAACCCTTATCTCATTCTAAGAAGAAAAAGGTGATTTAATACTTAGAATATTTTTTTGTGTGCTAACTATATTTCTACATATTTGGACTTATATTGGTTTTCCTAGACTCTTAGTCTCTTAGAATCTTAGTTTCCTAAATTCCTTCATGACCCCTCATAAAGCATCATGGGTAGAGAGGTGAGCATTTAAATTGATTACATGATTTCATTTTTACTTAGTCTTTTTCATGAATTTTTATAGGGGAATGACTAAATGAGAAAGTATCATATGGTCCCAGTTGTCATAGCTATCAATCTCTCAAACTTGACAAAAATGTCAGAGCCTAAGAGACCCTAATTACTTAGATTACCCCACTATTATACATGTCAGTCTCCCAAATTTGATAGAAATATCAAATCTTAGGAAAGCCTAACCAAAGGAGAGAATGTTATGTGGTTTTACAATAAAAGGTGCCAAAATATAACCAATAGGGTCACCTTAATGTCAGATACATTAGTCTCCCAAATATATCAGAGCTACTCAAGTTTGGGAGATCCTTACCAAACAAAAAACACTACATGTCCCATTTTCAGAGTTGTCAGTCTCCTAGACATAATAATATATGTTAGATCCGAAGAGAGCCTGACCTATTAGATCATTCCATGTGTTATTTTTGTATAGATTGGAATAAGAGGCATGGGAAGCCTTTAAGTGGTCAAAGTGAGGTATAGTCATATTTAAGAGGATAATAAAAGGATGTCATGCATCAGGTCACTCTTTTATCAAGTAATGTATACCCTCAAACATGTAAAGATGAAGTGTCAATCCATGGTTAAGTGGTAGATATTACAATTAGGACCAATCAACGATGGACACATGGAAAAAGGTAAAATTTGTCTAAGATGTCATATGGACAAATTAACCTTGTGCATACCACACTTATAACATTAACTAAATGGGAAACTACTCCCTAATTGGACAATTGAAAATGTTGCATCATGATAACCAAATCTTATTGGTAGAGTATATTTGAAATCTACAAGTTTAATTCCATATTAGGAAATAAATGAGAGAATCAAGCCACCAACTCAAATTTGAATTCACATCATCTCAACTACCAAGTTCCATCAATACAAGAGATATATATGGATCCCTATAAGTGCCCCAAGATAAAATCATTCATTATTATTTCCCTTAATTTTCTAGATTATACCTTATAATTTTATGCTCATTCTTATGCCATCCATTCCTCCCTCACTTAGTTTTTACTATCAAAAAAATCCAACCCTTTCTAAAATGGTCACTTCATCCTCTAACCCTAAATCCAAGCTAGAATATAGGGACACCACTTTACCAGAATGTGATGTACCTTACTTAGGGGCTCCTTTTTTCCTAAAAATGCTCTGATACCACTGTAATATCCCCAATTTCCCCTCAAATCTAAAATTGGATATTTTCCTGACTATCTTTCTGTCTTTTTGCTTGTTAGATATTTTGCATGAGTAAAGATGTTATTTTGCAAGATAAATTCAAATAAACCAATAAACCACAGTAAATCTCTTAACTGGAAAATCAGTGCTCTTATTATTCTTTAGAATGATTACAATAATGAATCTCTTGCACGCATTTAAAGAATAAAAATATTGTCTCAAAACCTGATCTTTTACAAATCTGGAACGGCTCTAATACAAAAGATCTTTATCTGTGCAATATCTGAATCAATAACCTAAATCAAAAACTTAATAAAATAAATCCCTATAATACATGTGATAACTTCTATGTGAAGTTATCTCTCAAACCTGTAAACCTCTGTGATAACTTCTGTATGAAGCTATCTCTCAAATTGGCAATAGATCCGCTGATCTCTCACAACCTCTGAATCGCACACAATGAAGAGTGGACGTTTTTCAATGCAAATGGAATCCTAGAATCCTTGGCTCAGTCTTCATAGAATAATTCTTAGCAAAACTCAATATCAATAATCAATCATGAATACAAACTCTCTCCCATGAGAAACCCTTAACCCTCCAAAGGTGTGTTTGCTCAAATTAGATTTCCTCAAATTAGAACTTGGGGTTCTTAAATTAGAATTCCTCAAATTAGAACTTGGGCTTCTTAAATTAGAATTAGGGTCTTAAAATTAGACCAATTCTTAAATTAGAATTGGGGTCTTAAAATTAGACCAAATAATTAATAATTAATTAATATCTAATTTAAAATTAGACCAAATAATTAATATTTGATTAAATCAATCAAATATTAATATCTCCCTCAATATATGTCAGATCCTCAAACCATCTGAAGCTGGTGAACTAGGGAGTGATTCTGCACATGATCATGCCATAACATGGATGGTCTTCTGAGTGCCAAATATCCCTAAATAATAGGAGCTCAGGAAAACATGTCCGAAAGAGCCTGAATGAAATCCAACTGTAGGAATTCTTCTAATCGAAGCCAAGCCAATCTCCATCATGACCCTCTATTCATCCTATCAGCGTACGAGGGTCGCATAATAGGCTAACCATCAAGTCTGATGATGTCCACTAAAAAAGGGGATATGACACAGAAGGCCTAACCTACTTCAATCATTAAATTGAGATGTTAAATGTAATTGACATGGTTCCCAAGTCTTATTTTAATGAATATAAATATGAGGTCAAGTTACAATTTACCTTTCAGGCATACACTAAGTTCAAGATACATAGACCCATAACCAAGCTAGAAGTCTTATCCTATGTATATTTGCTTGGAAAATTTCTACTCACTATGAAACGAGTATATGATAGCGTTCATGACCTTATGTGTATATGAGATATTGGCATATGATCATGGATATTTTAGGGAGTGAATTCAAATACTACTTTGACCTCCCAAGATATATGATCACTTATGATTTAGCCATGATGAGCACATGGACCAAAACCTAATAAATATATGATATCTTGAAGGATTGGGAAAAAACCTGAGATGCTAAATTGGTTGACAAGGACTACATATAATCCTACACTTTTTTCACCTTTAAGGAATGGTTTTACATATAGATGTTATTACTAGATCAATTGTTTGGGGAAACTAACTATATACACATCGATCTCTTCTAGGTTTTCATACTACATATAATCCTCAAAGGTAATTTGGTCTTAGACCTTGTGGGCATGATCAACTTTAACCTAGTCAATGTAGTAAGATATACCTAGGGAGGATTCAATTTTTACATGATAAGCTTCTTGTTATATGTTTTTGTGACACTACCATGTTCAAACCCTTTCCCTTTTGATCATGGGTTCTTATAAGTGTAGTGGTCCATGTGGTTTTTTATAAAATATGTGGCCACCACTACTAAAACCACATTCAAGATATTTATGATTCCTAACCAATAGTCTATATGGCCATTAATGAGGAAATGATGCCTAAACTCTCAAAGAAAATAATGGAACTATTACTACTACAAGGATGACACTATGATTTAAGTGGATGGGACCTCAAATCTCCCTTCTTCCTTCTTTATCAAGTCCTATACTAGCTAGTAGAGTAAGAGATCACCTATAAAATAGTTGAAGGCATCTTAAGTTAGTGCATCAACTATTATTAAAAGGCTTTCCCATCTTTCCCTATCACCATTAGGCACCATGTTTACAAGAGTCTCCTCTTTATAAAATATGGTGGTAATAAGGGATTCTTATGCCTTGGGTAGGGTTGAGCACAGATACTGGGACCTACATAAAATCATTAAGACCCATGTGGAAAAGTGTCAAGACTAAAATAACATTAGTTATATTCATCATCCTCATGAGGATGCTGATATCTATCTCAACCCCACATATGACTAGAAAGTGTTCACCTAGATCGAGGCCAAAAAAACAAGGAAAAGTAGGCTCAAACTAGGCCATCCACCCAAGGTTATCTTGCCTCCTCTACCTCAAACTAGGTTGGAGAATATGTTCATGTGATTCCTCATCAAATTTTTAGGACAATATTACAAGTGGTCCCAGCCCCTTCTCCTCCTTGACCTTCTCCTCTTCAAGTCTATCCTCTTTGAATTTCTACCTCTATCCCTATAACCTACCTCCACCAACTCCTTAGCTTAGGTATTTCAAGTTTAGTTGATTCAATAACAATTGGCTTAACCTTAGACTACCTAGGAACTAATATTTGACATCAACATTATCCTAGAGATAATCCCAAGAGGGGACTAGTAATCAATGCCTATGCAAATCCCTTCCCCTATTCTTACCATTCCTAGTAACCTATTAGGGCACCCCTTAGCTTTCAATATCCTTAATAGCCTACTCAGGTTATGCCTCTCCTTTCCCTTATTTCACCCTCTCCATAGTTTCCCCAAGTTCCTTTAACTATTTCTATGCAAACCATTCTCACCTCCTATTTCCCATTTAACCAATGCATTCCATTAGCAAGGATCCTCGTATCTCATCTTATACCAAGAGCTTTAGTTGCCTAGCCTTATGTGCCTCCACTGGTCCTTCTATAGGTCCATCCACCTCTAGGTTCCCCCACATCATTAGGATTATCCCTAACCCTAACAATAAGTGAACCTATGTATATAGATCAATCATCCATGGTCACATCAATGGTACTTGTAGTCACCTAGTAAGCTTGTTAGTTAGTCCCTACTAACTCTAACACCTGAAATCCTTCCATCATAATAGTGTAAGATGACATGGGAAAGAGGCCCAAGAAGAATTAGAAGGTACCTCTTATTTTTCCTCATATCACTCTCAAGTCTCCCTTTTCCATTTTTTCAAGTGCCTAGGTATTTGGAATTAACCAACTAATTTCATCCTTCCTATTGAATGCACCTATCCTTTATGTCATTTCCCCACATGTCAACCTGACATAGAGTTAGAGGTAGGCCTAGATGTTCCCATGGGCTTCCCCTTTCATCCTACCACATTTTTTTCCCATGCCTCCTCTTCCTCCATTTCTCTCATCCTTATATCCTTATATCTCATCCATTCCTACTCTACCTAGGACTTTGGTTGTCACCTCCATCTCTACCACCCTAATAACACCCCATTATACCTTGGGATTAGCCATGGTGTCGTAAGCACCTGAGATGATTATGCATGGTGATCTAAAAGTGTATTAGGATTTTAATATGACCTTAGGGAATACTAGGAGTATCCTCACACAAAAATTAATCTAAGAAGGGAACATTATGGTATGGAAGACTCAACAAGACCTCTTCTCCCTCACTAGAGTGATAACATCCATAGGGGAAGAGAGATTATCTAAGGATATAGTCTCTATGATCTAGGACACACATGATATTTTAGAGAAGATGGAGGATGTGAAAGATTAGGTTAGGTCACTTGAATCATAGGTGAAGAGCTCATTCCTCATAGAGTTGATCATGTGATTCAAATATGTCCTCATGTAGTTTTTCTTATATCTAAGTAAGGTGGTCAAAACACTTACTGATAATGAGGTACATTTCCTAAGGGTGAAATCATATCTAGAGAGAATTAATCTCATAGAGAGAAAGTGCATAAAATAATCATGGTCATACACAAGGTCATGTTTCCATATCTAAAATATCATGCCCATCTTAGACCCGAGATTTTATCAAACCTATGCTAGGAGCATAAGGAATTAAATTGAAGAATGAATGGTATTGGCATAAATAGTCATGAAACCTCTAGAAAAAAGCATGGGAAATATGTTATACAACTTTAGGTAGGTCAACATCACTAAATTTTACCACCTAGATGTCACCCTACTAGCCAAAGGTGAGTTTGGAGTTCACTCAAGTCACTTTAACAAGACCATGAATAGGAAGATCAAAAAATCAAATAGAGTTAGAGCTAATGTAGTGTTAGAAATTTTAACTCAATCCAATGTAAGCATCAACTAGGTATCAAAAGTAAAAGTGTCCCTGGAGGATCTAAAATAGGTGTATCAAAGGTTGATTGCCCAATCAAAGATGATATTTCAAGAGGCATTAATGAATTTAGAAAATTTTGACTGAGATTTTGACCTAGTGGTAACCACCTAGTGGCCAAGGAGGCACAACCCAAATAGATGGGAGGTGGACTTTATCCAACTCATCAACATATCAATTGAATAGACCCCCTAGGTCATCTCTTGAGACCATGGAGAATATTTTTTTTAATTTGAATTTATGAAGTTGAAAAAACTTTGAGAGGATGTCATGGCAAAGGATGGGAATCTCATGGTACTTGGAGGTGATCCCCATTCTCTATATATTATAAACTAGGATCTTTTTTAATGGTTTATAAAATTGGACATAGAAAAATGTTTTAATCAATATAGGAATATGCTTATTATTCCCTCATCCTTTTGGGCTTTGAGTGTCTTCCATGGTTGGCATTTTGTGATGAGACTTAGTTTTAATGAATGCAATCTTTTGATTATACAAAACTAGTTCATTTATTTACTAATGTTGTTAATCATTTCCAATTTTTTAATAAGTGTTGATGTTAAAGAATTGAATAAATTCTATGTTACTAAAATGAATGCAGTAGCTATAATGTGTTTGGATATTTTAACTCATTTACAAATCCTTCTAGTTTTCCTTGCAACACTTGTGATCTGTGTATTCAATTATAGATTATATTTAAGGATCTTTGTGTTATGTGTTATAGGATATTTTAAGTGTTGGTATTTATTGAATGGTTTACAAATCAAGCATTCCTTTCTATTTTCCTTATAATTCTTTCCATGTTTAATAATGAGTTAGAGCCCTTGGTGAAACTTGACACACAATGGTATAAATATGGTAGGGCATATAACTTAGTTATAGGAGTGTTAACATATTTAAAGCTTGGAATTATCCATGCTATACCTACCATGTCTTTATTTTTTATGTTTATTTTGGAATCAAAATACTCCCACCTATTTTAGAAATCAATAAGGCTAGGCTTTGTAGCAATATTGATTAAGGGTTTTTATAATTGGTAATGAATTCCACATGTAAAAACACACATATTGAGCCTTTGGTGGTAATAAGTAATTCTCTTTGAGTAAAATAGGGTTAAACTACTCAATCTTTAGACTAAACCAACATTAGTTCTAAAATTAATGAGGATATATATTTATCCCATGCATTGTCTCCATCTTTCCTCTTTGAAATAGTTAATCTCATGAATGCATTTAGATGCAAGTATTTTGGCACCAACAATAGCTAGCACTAGAAGAGGGAATTGAGAGTAATTATTAGTAATAATCCAATACTTGATATAAATGTTTAACCTACTAGTTTACCCATGTGAAAATATGAAGCCTAATCCCAAAATTACTAGGTCTAAGTTTAGGTGAGGTAGCCCAATTATTTTATCCTTGCAAGTATATCAAAAAACCTAGTTACATGTAAATAGACCCAAACCTATCATTGATTCCATTAGATTGTCCTCCCAATATCCCCCAATGAGACCACCCATAATGGCTCTCCTATTAACCTAGTTAGTTTGGTCAGCTATCAACATTCCTATAGTAGTCCATGACCTCCTTATGAATCTAGAAAGGTACCTTCCCCATTTCAATCCCAGTGTGGTATGAATAATTGAATAACATGTGACCTCATAAAATACCACCATGAGGCTTATGAATATGGAACATGAGGATGTAGCCTATGGGTCATTCCCATTCACTTTAATGGATTCAACCTATGATTGGTTCCCTAATCTCCCTTAGAACTCCACTACAAGGTGGGAATAATTTATAAAAACCTTTAATAGTTAGTTCAATTACATTAACCCTAACATCCTCTACCAATGGTTTTCATGTATCAAGAGAGAACCAAATGAATCCATTAGAAATTTCAATGATAGGTTTCATAAAATGTATATCCAGATCACTATGCTCTATCAACCATACACAAAAATATCCCTTGAAATTTACAAGAATTTCCTAGACCCTAAGACATACATGTTTATAAGATGATACCCCCTTATAATAAACCCACCCCTAGCTTATGTAGAGTTCCTAAAGGTTGAAATACAAATCAACCCTCAAGGTCAAATGATGGATCCCATTCTTAATGTCATACCAAACATGCTGACCCTAAACCTTATTCCCAATTCAAATTATAACTTACCTTTCCCTTATCCACTACCTATGGCCAAAAAACTCCATTTAGTACATGTTACTCCTATTTAGCACCTAGTTTTCTTTGCCTAGTGAACAATTAGATGGTTCCATAGTTGTAGCACTAGGCCATGTTGGTGTTTAAGAATAATGTACAATCCATACCCTAAGAGTTAAAAAAATGAATTGGATTCCATCTAGTGAATGGTACAAAAGCTAACTAATGAATTCCTTAGCCTATAAAGGTAGATGGGAAACTCTAATGCTAAAATTTATAACAATAAATTTACATACCAAAGGTAAAATAGAAACTACCATCCCCACATTCATCCAAAGTTGTCCCCAAATAAGTTTCCTAAAATTAAAATTTGTGAGATAGCCCTTCCAAATTTGTGTCATGTGTATAACATGGCCCAACACGATAAGTTTGTCTGCATAGATTTTTATAGTGCCTTTGACATATTATATAGAGAAATGGAGGATTATGAGTTGGTTTCAAACTAGCTAGAATCATCCAACATGGGTAGGGCCCCTATTACTACCATGGAGTTTCATAACTACAAATAAAATGAGTTAGAGGAAAGTGTTAGTGAGGTACATACCTTTCAATAGTTTCAAAGGAGAAATAATTCCCTTAGAAACATGAAATAATATCCTAATAAACATGTAACCCCACTAGATCACAATGTTAGGAATGACCCACTACCTCTAAAACCTTAAGAACTAAACGTCTCAGTGGAAGCAAAATAGTCCAAATCAAGGTAGGCTACACTATAGTAGAGGACATGAAGAATATTAAAGTGAATATCCACCTTATTGATCTTTATCAAATTACTAAGCCACAGGATCTTTTTCTAAAGTCATTAACCAAAAATCCCACCAATCTAGACCAAATAAAGTAAAAGGATACTCACAATAATGTACTTATTCATAAAAATAAGTCTAAGGCTCCTCCCTTTATTTTAAATTTTAGACTATTTGGGAAGAAACTACATAACTTTTTGGTAGACTTAGGGGCTTATACCAATGTAATGCCTATAGGCATCTATGAAAAGTTAGGTTTAGTTCCTATCAAGTCATACATGGTCATAATCCAAATCAATAAGTCTGAGGTTAAGGTAGTCAGAGATATAATCCATATACATATGTAGTTTGAGTTGGAATCTTAGATCCAATAATTCATGGACGTTTAGGTTGTGGAGATTCCCAAATCCTATGGGATGCTCTTCATCTGAGATTGGTCAAAATCATTTAATAGGTGTATGGTTACATATTTCTCCCATATGTGGATACCATGGATAGGCATAGATAATTAGATTAGACTGGATAGGGAACCCCATTTGAAACATACAATAATTAAGTATAATGTGGTCAATGAAAAGGTGAACCTTTGTCCTTTAAATTAGATATTTATATACTAAACATATAGCCTACTAAAGATAAAGCTAGTAATGAACATGATTTTCCAAGCTTGTGGTCCCTATATTTTAATAGGGCCCATTACAAACAAGGTAGTGGAGTAGGTGTTATGATAATAAACCCATAAGGAAAGAGATACCTAGCTTTTTATAGGTTGCAATTCCCCTACACCAATAATCTGGTAGAATATGAGACACTAGTCATAGGTTTACAATTTGTATTAAAACATAATGCAAAGGAACCAAGAGTATTTATTGATTGTAAGCTAACAGTCAACAAAGTTAAGATAATATTTTAGTATAATCTATCATACCTCAATAAATACAAGCATAGATCATGAGATTTAATATAGATGTTCAACACATTCAACATCATCCATATACTTAGGGAAGAAAATCTAGTTTCTAACTCACTAGCATCCTCAACTACAAGCTTGACTCCTTTGGATGACACTGAGCTGTAAGAGTTATCTATACAAATAATCCATTTCCTGTCTATCCTAGATAATGTGATGAATTTATAGGTCTTTGGGGATGATCATAAAATTATCCAATTCCTTAATAATTTTAGGGTATTTAAATTCCATATAATTGATGAAATAGATATGGAAAATCTTAGAGTTGAACATGTTAAAGATAGGGTTCTCAATGTTCAAGGGAATTGAATCTCTAAGGGGATGATTTCACTAGAAAAGGTATTTGACACATTAGTTCCTATACCCTAAATTAAGAAATGAAAGTTTGAGAACTAGAAGTGTCAAACCATTAATCTTATTTTTTTATAAAGACCCCAAACCATCAACATAGGTCTTGATTAGATAGACATGGAAATTTAACAAATCCAAAAGTTGTTGCTTATTTATGAAGACATAATTACTTGGGCCTATAGAGAACACAACTTATTCAACCCAAGAGTTATCACCCACACTATCCCCCTCAAACTAGAATAAAGACCATTTTGATATAAGTAGAGACACGTGAACTCAATATTTGAACCCTTGATACACAAAAAGTTCACAAAATATTGTGTACTGGAATAATATTGCTAGTTCACCATTCCATGTGGGTGGTAAACTTAGTACTAGTCCAAAAGAAGAATGGAAAAATTAGGTTGTGCATATACTTCTAAAAACTAAGTAGATCTTCAACTAAATATAATTACCCATTTCCTTCCCTCAATAAAGTGACTCAAATCGTTAATTCATCCCAAATTATGTCCATTTTATATGGGTTATCAAGGTATAATCATCTTTTAATGAATTTTAATGGCTGATCCAAGAGTGCATTCACCACAAAGTGGGTCACATTTTCCTATAAATAAATACCATTTGGATTGATCAACATTGTCTTAACCTTTCAAAGAGTAATGTATTTTGCATTCAAAGTTCTAATTGGTAAATGAATAATAATCTACATGGATATTTTAATTGTTATTTCAAAATATAGGTTATATCATGTCCACCATTTGCATAAAGTCTTTAAAAGGTGAAAAAGGTATATAATTCCCTTGAACCCTAAAAAGAGTGTGTTTGGTGTCATCAAAGGTAATATTATTGGTCATATCATTGTGAAGGAAGACATTTCTATAGATCTTGAAAGAGATGATGTAATTCCTAAATTACCTCAATCCAATAGTAAAAAAGAATTAAAATATTTCTTTGGGATTTTTTTTCACAAGTTCATTTTTTGGATTTGTTGAGATTGTAAAGCCCATTAATTTATGTTTAAATATAATGAAAAAATGGAGTGGCAAGTTAAATCAAATAAATATTTATAAGATATAAAATATGTTATCATGCAAGCACCTATGCTGATGAATCTAGACTAATAAAGGACTTTTACATTTATCCTTTCACCTCTAAGCACCCCATTACTACCTATCTCATGTAAATATTGGATGGAGAGTAACACCCTATTTTTATTATGAACACTAATATTAAAGATGCAAAAATAAAATATTCCACTTTAGACAAGCATGCCTATGCACTTTTCAAGGCTATAAAACAATCTAGGCACTACATTCTTAAGATAAGGTACATGCAATCATGTTAGACCTGGTTATCAAGTAAATATTGGGTCAAAAATGAACTATTAAAATTCATAGGTATATGGATGACCAAACTACATGAGTATGACTTATAAATAAATCCTATCAAGTTGGTCAAAGGGAAAGGTCTTACTCAAATGATAATCAAGATTAACCTAAGAATCACTATGTACTAGTTATACCAGGATCTAGTACTATAATAGGATTGGTATACCCCAATCATACATTACCTTCCCTATAGGAAGACACCTCATAGACTTAACCAAACATAGAAAAGAGATCTTAGACTAAAGGAAACATATTTTAAATTGAAGAAAGGAATTCTATTTAGGAAGAACCATGAAGGTGTCTATTTTAAATGCTTATCAGGGGTTGAAGCCAAGGAAGTGATGGAAAACTTTTATTAAAATTTGGGAAGTGGTAATCCTATAGTGAATATAATAACACATAAAATAATTTAGGTCAGATATTATTGGACAACCTTCTTTAAAGAAATCCACATGCATGTTAGGACATGCCATTAGTGTCATACCTTTTCCAAAAGATAAACCCACATTGTAATGACTTTGCATCTGGTTATATAAATGACACCATTCTCCCAATGGGGGTTAGATTTCATGGGGGTCATTAACCCCAAATCCTTAAAAGGTCATAAATTTTTTCTTATGGCTACATATTACTACATAAGATGGATTAAGGTAGTGGAAAAAAAGAAAAGCAATGTAAGTGAAGTCATCAAATCTATGGAGAGAAATGTGACCACTTGATGCAGGACTCATCTATCATTAGTATGTGATAATTTCCCCATGTTCCAATTCATAAATTTCATTAAATGCACAAATGACAATGGGATCACTTTAATATTCTCATCCAATTACTACCCATAAGGGAAAAAATTGGCAAAATAAATAAATAAAAACATGATTGATGCCATCAAGAAATCTATAGAGAAGAATCCTTGGGAATGGAATTCATTTTTAAAATTTGATTTATCATCTGATCACACCAAGCATAAACAAGTGCTTAAAATCTCATCATTTCTACTTATCTATAGACTCCAGTCATACTCAGAACACCTACCTATAAGTTTATGCAGTGGTACATGGAGAATAATGATAAAGTGAACTATACACTCTTTGACATTATTCAATTAGAATAAGCTCAAGATGAATCCTTGTTAAAATTCAGAAAACATCATATCATTATCAAGTGATGGTTTGGTAAAAAATCCAAGATCAAATCTTTTAGGATTTCAAATTTGGTGTTGTTATGGGATAAAGCCCGTGAAAAGAAGGGTCATCACTCTAAGTCTGGTCTTTTGTTAATTGGACCTATAGATAGTTGAGCTACTTAGGTAGAATTCTTTCCACCTCAAAGACCTCAAAGGCAACAATCTCTAACTACCAATGAATGGATAGTCCCTGGAGCATTACTTATTAGTTATTCCTTATGATAGAGTTTCAAAATAACATCCCTAGTAGCGGTAGTGTACATACTATGTTAGGCTTAGGTTAGTTTAATTATATTGTGTGTTTTCTTTCATTGTAAGTTTTCTTTCCTTATGTGTTTTATTATATTGTGCATTTGATTTGTTATAGTGTGTGTATTTTTCTGACCTTGTTATATTTTTCCTTAGTATTTCCCTCAATTGAAATAAAAGATAGTGAACAAAATGAGAAGGTCCTTTGGGGAGTTATCAATAAGTAATAAAATCTCTAAAGGTGGTGAAAGCATAGAAGGTATAATTTAGGCTTTAGAAACCTAAAAGGTGAGCTTTAATTTTGAAATAATTCAAAGGTTTTGAGTATTCCTTTACATTTTATATCTCGAAGGCCAATGATTCATAATAGAACAAGTGGGTTTTAAAATAGATTTAAAATCCATCATACTACACTTAATAAAACATCCTAGTGAAGTGTGAGATCACTGAAGTGATCTAAGATCATCTAGGTAGTTATAGCTTTCTAAACATCCCATTAACCATGGATTGGTCCCAAACCCTCAATTGATAAAACTCCAAATTATTTCCATTAGAGAATTTTAAAAGAGAGGCTAGGATAAAAATACTAGATCTAAATTTTGAATCTTCCTCAAAAGGGTTATTCAAGCAATCTCCATTATAGGATTTCTAGCCTAGCTAAAAGTGGAACAAGGCCTTGAGTGGGGCCATATGTATCTTTTTTAGGTGTGTGTGTGTGTGTGTGTGTGTATATATATATATATATATATATATATATATCTTTTAGGTGTGTGTATATATATATATATACACCTAAAAAAGATATATATATATATATATCTTTTTTAGGTGTATATATATATATATACACACACCTAAAAGATATATATATATATATATATATATATATATATATATATATATATATATATATGCCTAGATAGAATCAGATAAATTTCCATACCATTCCCCTCTAATCCATTCAACCAGTCAATTCTATTTTCATAATTTATAATGCCAAGTTTAATATGAACTTGTTTATGTCAAATCCAAGTTAAATCTAATGAAAATTTACCACTTCACACAAATTGATGGTATTTTTGGGATATGAAGCTTAGTATCTCACTTGTTGTAGCTGATTAAAGTTCTTTATTTATTTGTTTATATTTAAATATTTCCTTGTAGTTTATTATTTTTTATAGGAACAAAGGTTTGCATTTTGGGTTCTAAGTTCTTAACACCACATTACCCATGGAAGTTGAAAATTTTTGTGGCCAATGCACACCCCATTACAAATAAGTGGGGGACCCCTCTTAAGGATTTCTCAATTTCAAATTTATCATATTTTTAGGCCATATATAATTAGCTCCCTTATTTAAAAATCCTCTAACTTTTGTGTTCACCCTACTTTACTGTGCATTTTATATATTTGGTGTGGTAATTTGGTATCTATTAAAGACTCCTATAGCCTCTAATTTTTAAGCACAATCAAGGCCTTGTCACATCCTAAGAAGAAATAGGTGATCCATAATTAAAATATATTTTTATGAATTAATGTTTTTCTATAGATTTGGACTTGTATTGGTTTTCTTAGACTCTTAGTCTCCCAAAGTCTCAATCTCCTAAAGTTCTATGTGGTGCCTTGTAAAGCTTCATGGGCAGATATGTGAGTATTTAAATTGATTACATGATTTCCTTTTTACTTAGTATTTTTCATGGATTTATACAAGGGAAATGACTAAATGAGAAAGTGTTACATGACCCTTGTTGTCAGAGCTATCAATCTCTCAAACCTAATAGAGATTTTAGAGCCTAGGAGAGCCTAACCAATTAGATTTCCTTATTTTTAGATGTGTCATTATCTTGTATTTGATAGTGATATCAAAACCTAGGATAGCTTGATTGAATGATAGAATGTTGTTTGTATTGATGATGAGAGGTGCTAGAATCTAATTAATAGGGTCAAACCAATGCTAGACATGTCAGTCTCCTAGATGTGTTAGAGATGCTATAATATGGGGGAGTATAACTAAATAAAGAAACACCATGTGGCCCATTGTCATAGCTATCAGTCTCTTAGACATAATAGATGTGTCAAATCCTGAGAGAGCCTAACTTACCAGACCATGCCGCATGGCATTTCTATATAGATTATTAATAGATTCCTAAGAAGATCTTAGGTAGTCAGAGTGAGGTACATTCATATTTAATAGGTTAATGAAAATATTTCATACATCAACTCACTCTTATAAATGGAAATTTTTACCCTTGAATGTTTAAAGATGAATTTTTAATTTATGTCTAGTAGTAGTCATTGTAATTAGGATCAATTAGTGGCATACATGTGGCACAAGATATAATATATATTAGATGCTATAGGGATGAAGTAATCATGTGCCTACCACACTCCTAACATTAACTGAATGGGAAATAGGGCCCTGATTATAAAATTTTAAACATGACATCACAATTGATAAATCTAGAAAGTGACATAGATTTGAAATCTATTAGTTTAAGTCTAGAATTGGAAATAAATGAGATAATTGAGCCTCCAAATCAAATTTGAATTCATATCATGTGAGCCTCCATGTGCCATCAATATAGGACAATATGTGGATCCATATAATTAACCCAAGATAAAATCATTTATCATTATTACTCCCATTTTTATAGAGTCCACCTGCTTATTTTTTTTCTCATTCTTGTTCCCTTTGTGCCTCCCTCACTAGGGTTCACTATAATAGAAATTCAACCCTTTATATAATGGTTTCTTCATCCTATAAACCTAAAGTTGAACCTAAATTTACAGACACCACTTTATAAGAAGGCCTAACCCACATCAAACATTATAATGAGATGTTTAAGGAAATTATCATGGTTCCCAAGTCTTCTTCTAGTGATAATGAAGATGAGGATGATTTCTAGGATGCCCTATGGGAATACAATAATTTTAGCTTACAAATTTTTATCTAAGCCAAAAGTATTTCCTTGTGCATATTTATTTAGAAATTTTATAGTCATTACCAAATGAGTACAGGATAGTGTTCACAACCTTGTGTGTTTTTTGGGCTCTTAACATAAGATTTTAGATATTTTGGGGAGTGCATTCAAATCCTACTACAATATTATAGAATATAAGATCACTTATTATTCAACCAAGCTCAATAGATGGACTATCACCTATCAAATATATTGTGTCTTGAAGGACTAGATAAAAAACCCACATATTAAATGGGTTAAGAAGGAAAATGTAGACTCCTACACTATTTTCACCTTTAAGGAAGGGATTCACATAGGGATGATATTGATGGATCAATTATTTAGGGTAAATAACTACATGAACATCAATATCTTATGATTCCCCTACTTCATATAATCCTTAAAGGATATCAGGTCTCAAACCTTTGGGGCATGATCAACTTCAACTTGGTCAAGGCAATAGGAGATAATCAAAGAGGAAAAACATTTCACATGATGATATACTTGATATAAGATACTTGTGCCACCTGTTATTATCAAAATTTTCACCCTTGAGGAGGGTGTTCAAGCCTCCTCACTTAAGTGATAAAATGGAAACTCTTCAAAGGTTGTGGGTGACCTTATAGTTGAAGAGAACTTATAGAAAGGGATAGATACATTGATGCATGAATTAATAAATAAAAAGTAATATACTAATTTCAAGGGAGAAGATAGATAAATCTAAAATAAAAATAAAATAAGGAGGTGATGCACCAAACTTTTTAACCTCTACTATTGATTTTCATGTGCACTAAGACCTATAAGACTATAATAGACATACACTTATCTTTAAGAGGCCCTATCACATCAATGATTTAAAAAGAGGTAAGGTAAATTGAGACTAGAATGGAATATACTTATCATTTTTAAATCCATGAAACCCCTAATGAAACTCTTCACAACCTGAAATAATGAGTCAAACGACATGAAGGTAAAGAGAATAAGACAACAACTAATATGAATTTAATCTATGCTTGACCATATAAATAATTCAAGGTATACACTACATAAAACCATAAAATGAGGTAAAAATAGTCATCTTACTAATCAATAGGCATAAAAAATAGTAGGGCTATGTCATACTTTTGGTGGAAGGATCCCTTACAATGCTAAAATAAGGTTTACATATAGGAGAAGGAAGAAGAAAGAGAGAGAAAAGATAGGTGTTAAGATCCAATGATGTCTAATAAATTCTCATGGATAGTTAAAAACAAGAATAAATACCAAAGGATATTTATTAAAATTATATATTCAACATGTGTGCACTCCATTTGATGAAAATCCTCTCAAGGTGGCATAGGAGTTATGTTTGGTTTGATGACTCACCCTTGATCTCTTGAAAATTCACATTAGGAGTGGTTAGGAAGTGAAAAATCATACTTTTGGAGTATAAATACCTTGGAAACATTTTGGTAGCCTAAAATCAATCATATCTCCACCTTTTATCTATACTTTCCTTCATCATTCTCACATTTGCTCTTTTGGAGGCATATTCTTTGTAGCCTTATTTGAACACAAATATACTTGGTTTGAGAGATATACAAAAATTCCAAGAAAAATAATGGAATATTTTGATACCATTTATCCCTTTTAATCTTTATCTAAATTTTTAGATCTCAAATACCAATGTAGTACTACTTTCTCAACACTCGCATTTCCCATTTAGGCCTAAAACAAGCCTATAATACTAGAGACCATACAATACTATAAAATACAGCTCCAAAACCTATAAAATATTTTTAGGAACACTAAATAAAGTTATATGGAAAATTATAATGAATTTTCATAGGTTATAATTCCAGTTAGGTGAGTTGTAAGTTTTCTAGCCCTAATTGGTCATGCATATGCCTGAGGAGGCTAAGAGCAAATAAAAATGGATAGAGAGAGTTTTATGGAAATTAAAGGAAAAATAAAACCTATGTGAGGTATATCCCAACTTATTTCTACTCCAATAATTGGTTTTTCATGAAAACACAGTATACCTCTGTAACAAGCAAAAAAGCAGAAAACTATTTGCAAAAGAGGACTGTCAAGTGGGATATGGGTGTTATTGTATATGTTTTATCATTTTATGATATTATATAATGTCTTACATGATAATTTATTATTCTATCACACTAATATATCCATTAAAATAACCATCCCAATGTAAAATATTGTATATTCTCTCCAATTCTTGAAAATAGGGTCTTAAAAAGAACTCCTTATCAGGCTTGAAGATGCTCTTTGGGTTTGATGCTTGTCAAGGTCCATGAAATATTTTTTTAAAATGATATTAAATTTTATAAACTACATATAACCTATTAACATAACATCATATATGTAAAAAAATTTATTCATTTTTCACCCCATACTTCATGAAGGGTTTCTCTCTTAGGTTGAGAGTACAGACTGACAGGTCTGAAGATTTGTAGGTATTTATTATTTTTAATTAGATCCATTGATGTATTTTTTATTGATTTTATAACCTTATTATTATCATTATTAACCTTTTATAATAATTATCAAGGCCAAAAACCTCTTTGGTGTCCCTCAAATGCCTTTAAACCCCTAGTTTTTTTGGTAAACACTAAGATGATGTTCTTTATGTCTATACCCTTAAAAATTCCTCTCAAAGATGATTTTTAGAGGTTTATACATTATTATATGTCCAATAAATATTATAATATCTCTAACCTAAACTATATCAATTCATACTTCACCTATACTTCCAATCCAAACCTCAAAATATTGCTCATAAGACCTTCTTCATTATTTTGGAAGGTTGTAGGTGCTTATTTGAGATAGTATATGCATTAAGTGTGTTAATGTAAGTATTTTAGAATATATATGAGAAAATTATTACTTACTATAGTTCATAATTACCATTATTTTATTATTTCTTAGGTATATTGGTTTCTTCTTTATCTTGAGACTTTATGAAAGAGTTCAAAACCATCTTACTAGTGAGATGTCATCTATAATATTATTTTAGAGATGCTTATAAAGTTAATTATTAAAAATTATATGTTTTTCATATTTTTTTCATGGAAATTCAACCTTATTAACCTTTCTCATGAGGTTTCTCAAAACTTAATAGGTTTCTCAAACTCATCTTTCTTGCAAAACCAATCTGGTTTATTCCAACCAATAGCCAGACCTGTAGGTGATTGTGCTAATCTTGACACCATATTTTTTACCTCATTATTGGTACTCACCCTTTTATTATTTAATATTAATAATACAATAATATTATACTTGAATATTAAACAATAAAACCAATATCATAAGGGGTTTAGAGGTTCATTCAAAGATTTTTGTCAATGGGCCTATTGGAGTGTCTTAAAGATAATTGTGAATCCATTTGAGGGAAAAATAACCTTTTAGAAAGTGGAAATGGACCTGAGGAGTTGATATAATTAATATGAGAGTTTTAGGAGAGTTTATTTAAGACCATTTGAGAATGAAAACATTTAAAACTAACCTAAACTATGTATGTAATCATCTTATATAAGTATACAACCTATATAATTTACTTAAAAAAGAATTTGGATTCATATTTCAAGCCTTTTGATAATTTAATAAGGTATTAATAAGGTTTATATAGGTGATCACAAATATTTTTCACTCTAAACACAAATATCTACACGTTTAATAATGCCACAACTTGAAAACCTCTGTCTATCGCCTTCAAGAACATAAAAAACATAATATTTTTTAGCACTTGAATGCCTAACACATTCCAAATAATGATGGGATATGATGTAATAGGGATGTTAAGACCATTTAATATCTCAAAAAACCATTCATTTGAATCCATTATCCTAAAAAACATTGGAATAAGAAAAAAACCTTTACTAGGGGGTTTTAGGAGGGTTTTGTATTTCTTATTTTGTTAATGATTTTTCATAAATCATATCCCTCAAAAATAGAAAATAGTGCCTAAAATTTCAATTGAATATGATACCATATTGACCCCAACTATAAATTTTTCTAATTAGCTTTTGTTTTCATTAAATGAACACTTTAAAATAGCCTTCACAAGCTTGTAAGGAGGTTAATGAAGAAGATGAAATGTTTTTTTTCATTAATTAGACCTACCAATGATTCCAAAATATTTATTTAACCCTAAAACCTCTAAGATACATGAAAACATGCATTTATGATATGAAATATCCATCTCCACATTGAATTTTTTTAAAACCCTTGTCAAGTGTCTTGTTACATTATATCTCATTTTCTTGATCTTTGGAGGGTCCCACCAATACTTTCACATTGAAATGACTTGGGTTAACATATGTGAGGAGGAAATAACTTATCATATATTTGAGAAAAATTATAGGCCTTAAAATTTACTTGATTATTCAAATTATCAAAGGCAACTATTACCTTAATATCTCCAAATTTACCTTAACCTTTGTTAAACATGAAATAATAATGTTTTATCTTTCTATACCTTGTATCTAGAAGGTCAATTTAACCATAATAAATCATATAACCTTGGAGGTAAATATAGAAATACTTGACAAGACACGTTTTATGATAAAGGATGACCTATAAGATGACTAATAGACCAAGACCAAAACTCTTAAAGGCATCAACAAAGTTAAAGACAAGTCTAGATGAAAAGTTTTAAATTATCCTCTCTCATGGTGGACAATTTTGGATAACATCACCATCATGTTTAATCCCTCTACCTTTCCACCATGGGTTCTTAAAGGTGAAGTGGTCCATGTGGTTTTTTTATTAACTATATGGCCATCATTACCAGAACCACATTTAGGAGATTTATGAGTCTTTATACCTATTGGTCTATATGGACATAAATGAGGAATTCATGCCTCAAATCTCCAAATAAATAATGGAATATCTCACCCCAATTGGTGAATACCAGTATTATATGTATGACACAATAATTTGATTGGATAACACACTTAAAGATTCAATATGCATGCCCTATCAAGTCTCAAACTAGATAGTAAAGTAAGAGATCACCTATAAATTAGTTGAATTCATCTTCAATAACTACATCAACCACCAATATAATGATTTACTAACCTTCCTTATCACCATCAATAACCATGCTTATAGGAGTCTCCCTCCTTTATAAATCAAGATGGGTTTTTTATGACCTAGGTAGGGCCAAACATAGAGACTAGGACCTACATGGCAACATCAAGGCCCATATGGAAAATTATCAATCCTAACTTAACATAAATTATGTACATTAACCCTATGAGGATGATTATATATATCTCAGCCCTATTGATGACCAAAAGGTATTCACCTATATCGAGGCAAAAAATAAGAATAATGGAAATCAAGCTCATCTTGGGCCATCTACCCAAGGTGGCCTTGCCTCATCTACATTAGTTCATGTTGGAGGATATGTTTAGGTGATTCCTCAAGTTTCAAGGAAGATTTTATAAGGGGTCTCAACCCCTTCTCCTCCTAGACCTTATCCTCTTTGAGTATTTCCTCTTCAAGTTTCTTCCCCCTGGACCTTTGCTCCATCTCCACCACATTTCATGTCTTAGGTAGCTCATGTTCAAGTGACTCAACCCTAAAAAACTCAACCTTAGACTACTTAGGCACTAACATTTGACATCAAAAATAATCTAGAGATGAGCCCAAGAGGGGACTAACAACCAATGATCATTTAGATCCATTCCCTTACTCCTACCATTCCCTAGAAACCTAGTGGGGCACCTCATAACTTCCTATCTCCTTAATAACCTACTTAGGTTATGCCTCTTATTTTACCTATTTCACCCCCTCCATAGTTTCCTCAAGTATAAGTATTAACTAAATTGAGATCTCAACTAGGTGGTGATATAACTCTCAATTTAGTCTAATGAAAGTATCAACTATATCTCAAAATTAAATATGTCCTTGGAAACCCCACTCCAAGCATATCAAAGGCTGATGGCCCAATAAATGGTGATATTTTGGGATACAAAAATGAATCTAGCCAAGATTTATTGAGAGTTTGACCTAGTGGTAGTTGCACTATCACCCAAAGAGACACAACCCAAATAGTTGGGAGGCATACCTTCTCTAACTCATTAATAGATCAATTGATTGAGCCCCTCGGGGCATATCTTAAGAGAGTGGTCAATATTTATTTTATTTTGAATCTATATAGTTGTAACAAATTTGAGAGGCCATCATGGCCAACGATGGGAATCATGTGGTAATTGGAGGCGAGCCCCATCCTTTATATATTATAAACTACATTCATTTATAATGGTCAAGAATTTGGTCCCAAAACACTGATAGAATCAAGCTAGGATTATTCTTGTTATTTCCTAATCCTTTTGGTATTTGAGTTTCTACCATCATTGGAATTTTGTGAAGAGGCTTAGTTTTACTGAATATATTTCCATTTTTTGAATAAGTGTTGATGTTAAAGAATTAAATAAATGCTTTGTTACTAAAATAAATTTAGTATTTATAATGTTCTTGGCCATTTTAACTCATTTATGAATCCTTCTCATTTTCCTTACAATGCTTGTGATCATTGTATTTAGTTATAAATTATATTTAAGGAACCTACATGTTATGTGCTACAGGATCTTTAAAGTGTTGGTATTTAGGGAAGGTTTTATAAATCATACATTCCTTTATATTGTCCTTATATTTCTTTGCCTATATAAGAATGAGTTAGATCCCTTGGTGAAATTCAACACACAATGGTATAACTATGGCAAGGCATACAATTTAGTTCTTGAATAATTAACATCTTTCAAGCCTATAATTATCCCTTTTCTACCTTACCATATCTTTTTTTAATGTTTATTTTGGAATCAAAACACTCCCCCTATTTTATAAATTAATAAGGCTTGGATTAGTATCAATAATGATCAAGGGTTTCTCTAGTTGGTAATAATTCCAAGTGTAAAAACCACACATATTGAGCCTATGGTGGTAATAATTACTAATTTTTGAGTAAAATAAGGTTAAACAACTCATCCTTAGATTAAACTAGCATTAAATCTAAAATTAATGAGGGAATATTTTTATCCCATGCATTGTCTCACTTGTGTCTGACAAAACCAATCTCATGCAATTTTTAACCATGTAAAATGGGGAATTCAAGTGCTTAAAACAATTTAATAGTAATATTGGAAAAAATTAGGAGCCAACATCATTAGTTTTGTATTTATTTGTAAGATATATTTTTTAAATACCCTTGTAGGGAAATATTGATATAACATAGGCACTTTTGAGAGGCACTGGCCTCAATATGTAGGACACATATAACAACTAAGTGACATTACCCCATGGTATAATTCACTATGGTGGTTATATCCCTAAGGGATACATGGAAATTCTTATAGTTTATTAGTATTTTGCATGTGGCATGGTTGGTAGTTTTTACTTCACTATGTGACTACCCTAGCCACTAAATTTTACATAAGCCATGATGGTTAGTATGATTAATTGTTGAGATAAAAGTTATAAAAACATAAAAATATAATAATAATTAAAACTAAACTTTAGTTTGGTAAAGTTCTAACCTAAAACAAGAAATTATAAAATTATAATTATTTCAACCTTTATACTCAAAATTATTCTATCGATTATGAAGAATGAGAGACTTGGAGGTAGGTGAACCTAAAAGGGACCCCATTTTTTTTCAAATTCATACATAGGCATGATTTTTGGGACCTGAAAATACATATTTTTCCATTTATAATCCATTTTACTCACTTGTGCTTTATACCTCTTATGCAACCTAGTAGACTTATTTTGAAATCAT
Source organism: Torreya grandis (assembly GCA_037957365.1). Lineage (NCBI taxonomy): Eukaryota > Viridiplantae > Streptophyta > Pinopsida > Cupressales > Taxaceae > Torreya > Torreya grandis. The sequence continues at coordinate 11,305 of JARHVA010008474.1, read as the reverse complement.
GATTGTAAAGACCTAGGGGCTTGGAGGTAGGGGAACCCAAAATTTACCCACTTCAATGTTTTATACCCTTCTACATGGAACTTATTTTAGGACATAAAACTTCATATTTTCACTTTGTGATTTTTTTTCCTAGGGAGGCCATTTTGGGCCTTGTTGGCTACATGTGCTCTTAGGAGCCTCAAAATAGACTGACCCATAAGAGGACCCTTATTATTTTTATATCCCCTTCAATCAATGAAAAAATTTAAAATATGAAAATTCACCTTGAATCTAGTGGTAGCCATTAATAACTATGGTCATTCTTGAAGCTCTCAACACTTATTTGGAAAACATAGGATATTAAGGCCTCATTTGAGATTTCCATCAAATTAAGTGCCTCAAAAAAACTCCCATGCTTTAATATCATGTTATAAAATTAGAAGTGAAATATTTTATTTTGACCAAAATCTTAAAATCCATTAATGGTGTCATCTAGGGATAAGGAAGGAGAGGAAGGATGACTATGGAAAATTCATCCTCTAATAACTTCTCCCTCAAAAAAACTAAGTTTTTCAACTCAATGACTAATTTTGAGACTTTATTCCTTTCATAAGGTTATTTAAGTCACATTTTACTTTGACCAAATATGGTGGTTAAGATCAATTCAATCCAACACTAAAGATTAGTTATTATAATATCATAGGGATTAAATAAGATATTATGGGAACCTTTTGAGGTCTTATGGGGACTAATTTATATTGTGTAAGCAGTTCCCCTAAGCCAAGTAAATGTGAAATTAGACATCAACTTAAGTGTGAAAAAAGCCTTGTGATTGGAATAAATTACAAAGAACTCTCTTTGAGATATATTTTGGGTTAGGACATCTCATTCAATAAAGTGGTTGCTTAGACCCACATCCATTTAGTTGTGCATTACCTTTTATCCTTAGGGTCATGGAGCCCACTAGGACCACTTAGAGAGATATAGGATTGTGTGAGAGATTATAGGTCGATTAAATTAAGTAGGACTTATATGATTACATGGAGGATATGCATCCAATTTCACATAATGTCATCTTAATATGGGTAATATAGTTGTGTAGAATGTGAATTGTACATATTGAAAAAACTCATGTTTTTGTTTTTTTATGTTGTGTCAATTTTTTGGCATGACATTTTAGTAATAGAGCATAGTTTTTACACTGGGAGATCTAAGTAAATTATTACTTTTATGTTTAGATACTTACATTAAGATATAATACTTGTATTTTATGTATACACATATTATTTTCTAACTTTATCAATTACTGATGCTTTTTCTCTTGTAGGAACCTATCGAGTCTCAATTTTTTTGAGTGCACACCTTAAAGAGTGCACCATGAAAGGGATGGGTAGACCATTAGTGCTTAATAATATTTTTATCCACTATACCACAAAATTCTATCTATAAAACCTTATCCTATGCACTTTACTAAGCCTTACCTCCTCTCTTACAAACTCCTTTAAGAAATTCACCACCTTACTTAACCCCTTCCTAAGCCTAAAACCCTTTTTGATAGTTTATATTACACTATCAATCTAGGCTAACCCTACATTTAATTTTTTAAAGCACATTATGGGTCTAGGTTGGCCTTGGCTGACCTAGACTGGGACCCAACTTATTTTTATCAAATAATGATATAGAGTCAAATTGGGTCAACCTTATCAGCTAAACTTTTGGAAACATTTAGGGTTAGATTAATATATATATATATATACACATTCATTTTACCATTTATTAGAGAGAGACATGAGTTAAATATTCATTTGTGATTCTTTATAATATACTCTTTAACCATTCTACTTGAGGAGTCATTGCATAGGGTTCATACTTGGAGAAGAATATTTTCTGGTGGAGAAGTTTTGGATCCTTAGGCCTTTCATAGTGATCCTAAAAAACCACAACAAACTCTTGAAAAACACCTTTTTCTAAGGGAGAGATTAAGTCTCGATATGTTCATCTTCAAGTTAAGTATCTCTAACTTTACTCCTATATTTTAGTAGATAGAAGTAGCATAAGTAATGGATTTTAAATATATAGCTCTATCCATACATTAGGGTTTTATCTATACATAACTTAATTAGAATTCTTATATACATGTTTAATATTTATGTCTACTACCACCACTTTGTGCCAAAAGCTTTAGTGAACACTAGATTAGATTTTACTCTATTTTTCATTTACTTTGTGAATATTAAAACACAAGACCTATTATAACTCAATTTTGAACCCTTGGAGAGGTAGTTCAAGCCTAATAAAATTGAGTAAAATAGTGGGATCACCCTTAGACCTGTGGGTTGTCTATATTGGGGATAAACCTCTACATTGAAGGGCTAGATCCCTTGATTTATTTATTTAATATCATCACCTATGCTACTAACTTGTTGGGATGAAAAGGGAGAAAGAAACATGAAAGAAACCTAACATAATGAGATGATGCACCAATTTTAACTCCACAAGACTACAATTAGCTTGCACTATGAAAAGTGATTCACACAATTGATCTCAACATTCAAGGTTTCTCTAAAATAAGTATTTTAACATGGAGGTAAGATGCAATGCATTTATCAAGGTGGATGAATAAGAGGTTTGATTTTATAAACTAGTAATATTAATTAAACTTACTGATATATAATAACACTAACTACACTTCATGTGACTTGTTAGAGAGTAGTCTGCTTGCATAAAACATGAAAGAGTAAGGTGAACATAAAGATAGATGATTATCACTTGTCATTCAACTATGAACTACTTCACACACTTAGACAATAAATTGATAACTTAAAACTAAATTAAAATATTTTATTCAAAGGCTAAACTAGTAATCAAACTAGTAGGGCTTCACCATACTAAATATGGATTGTTTACAAAGCTAAAAGTGGTTACTTATATAGAGAATTATGAAGATAGGGGCGTAGTAGAAAAAAATTGACAAGTGTCCATGCGAATTAAAAAATAAATTTGGTTATGGAATGGTCATAAAAATACTTCTAAATCCATGTGTCTCACTCCAAAATATGCTCCAAGTCTCCATGTGGTGTAGGAGTTCAAATTTGGCTTAACACCTTGACTAACTTATTGAAAACTACCTTTATTTACATAAGAAAAGTGAATAATGTACTTATAAATCATAAATTCACCATGAATTACTTTAGACAAATTCATTTGACATTTATCATGCCTTAATAAACTCCTCTGATCTAAAATTTCATTATTCATGTGTATAGATGTCTTAAAACTCTTCAATTCCAATGCCTAGCTTGGTCTACATGGAATAGAACTCAACTTAATATTATTCAAGTCATTATTTATCTATGGATGGTATTTAAATATCTTATCAAACCTATAAAAAACATTTTAGTTCCTGTAACAACTTTTAAGACTCCATTTTGCTCCTGAAGCCCTCACCAGGCTTATTTTCCTTGTAGCCCTAAAAAGTTGTAAACCTCATTGTGTAAGATAACGGACAAAGGGTATTGAGAAAATTAATAAATATTATAGGAAATAGTATGGAATTACATCTCCATTTCAAATTTCATGTTTAGATTCTATGTGGAAGTCCATTTTTCTTACCTTTTTCTCTCTTCAATTAGGCCTCCTTGCCTAGAACCATATTTTCTTACTCTAAACCTATCCCATACATGATAAATCAAAAAAATATGTTTGATTCACTTTCCATAGGATATAAACAACCTATATGTCAATTTTTGTTTCCTAAAACCCTATGGAAGTATGAGAACCATGAAATGACCTTACCACTTAATCTCATTTTAGGCCTGTTTGAGACTACCATAGAAAAAATCCTTGTTTCACCATATAAATAACATATTTTTCATATTTTTTATATTTAATTGATGTAAAACATCCCAAATTACCACATATAATGATTGGGAATTCATCCCTTGCTCAACATCCCTACAAACACACCAAAAAAATGCAAAATAGGGCATTTATTGTAGTCCATACAACTAGAAGTATGGAAAAAGTACATGTGGAGAACATAATTGGAGTAATTAAAAACATAAAATATTTTTAAGGATAAAAATATGTCATTAAATGTGATTTATAGGTCCATTTGTCTTGACTAGTCACTATCAAGATTTTAGGAGAGTTTTAAGCATGTTTTATTCTTAAAGATTGTTCATAAAGAAAATATCCACTTTCTCTCTCATAATGAAAAAATATTGTTTTTTGGGACCCATAAATCACCTCCAATCACCATTGGGTTCCATGGAAAACCTCATTAAATTTATAAGTGTGATAAGGTGCTCCTTAGGTTACTAGCAAGCCATTTGAGAGGGGTTTAGACTCTTAGTCTTTATTCATGCATGTACTAGATCCAAACCATCAAATTATGCCTCATAAATGTTGTGTAGAAATTTATATCCTCTAAAAAAACAAATATTTTCTATTTACAAGGTCAATGTTACAACAATAGATATAAAACCCACTTTGAAATGTAATCTTGCATTATGGGAGTTTGAAGAAGGTATCAAGAGGTCCAACTAACCTTTATTTGATTTGACATGTTTATAGGTGATATTAGAGAATCTACACCATAATATTTAACTCCTAAATACCTTCATACCATTACCTTACCCTTCATAATCCATTTGTTCAAATTCTTTCACTTAGGTTTGCCTGCATGTGAGGATTAGGCCTACAGTTCTAAACAGAGGTTCATATTCATTATACTCTTTTTCAAGAGTCTAGAGATATAGATGAGACATTTATGACACTATAAAACCATTTAAATTTTATTTCCTTCCCTATACCTTCTCCTTTCCTCAATAAATATAAAATCTATATGAAGAATAAGCAGACCAATAGGTTGTTACTTGACTATGTGTAGAGGTTTTAAAGCTCAATTTGATCAATCTTCTACAGTCATTTCAACATGTTTCCCTTGCTTTTCAAATAAATTAATTTTTTTTTTCAACTAAGATAGACCTCAAAAATTTTCACCATTTTGTGTCTTACTTAGGGTTAAGACCATCCTACCATTGACTTGTAGCCTATAGGTGACCTTTTAGGGTCATGACTACATCTAGGGTTTTTTAGGTCTCTATACTTAGACCAATTACTTTATCAATGGAATTTGAATTGGTTTAAGTTTAAATTAGGTTCTTATTATATTTTCATATACCTCTTCCCCTTCCTCAAGAGTAAGATTAGTCTACTCTTCATGTAGTATGTAGGTAACTATTAGGGTATCTTGACTGCATTTTATGTATTTAAGAACTCACGTCCACATAACTAACTTTATAAATATTTGAATAAATTAGTTTAAATCCTAATTAGTATCTAATAATATTTAAAACACCTCTACCTCTTTCCTTAGGTTTGAATTTAGTTATTTTAGTAGCAACCTGTAGGTGCTAGAGGGATATTTGAGCATTAGGTTTGAAACTTAGTCCTCTCACTTGCCATGATGTTTGGAGGTATCCAAACCAAAGGAGTTTATCCCAAAACATAGATAGATTTCATATTGTTCTTATCTCAGTTAGACCCTTGACCATATATATTCCATACATAGTCTTATAGGTGCTTTCTTGAACTTGTCAACTCATTTTAATAACCATCTCTAACTTGTAAATGGCCTAGTTACTCTTCCATAGTTTATGATCTATCTATTTGTAATAAAGTTAGGTTTCACTATATTGGATTTTATTTTGTGTATCTGATGTTGATCTTGGTCCAAAATGAGAACCTATATGCTTAGGGTCTATAGGCCACTACTTTCTTGTTTGAGGCTATAAAGAGACACTTATTTGAGTTCTTAAACTTTTTAAACCTGTCAACTTCACCACATTTCCTTGTCACTCCATCAATGGTCTATATGCCTTATGCCAATGCCTCATTTCATCTTTAACTCACCTTATATTCTATATAGACCTATAAGTACAGTCAACTCATACATAGGATCTATATGTTATCTTAGGGAATCTATTCAATTTGTATCACTTGATGATTGAAGTGGGGTAGTTGAGGTCATGTGAATGTATGAGATGTATCAATTCTCCCCATGGTTTTGATCATCTTCAACATAATTCTATAGTTTATAAAGGCTTATATATGGAAGAAACACTTATGACTCTCATTGGAAGGTGTACTTGGGCTACTATTTTCATCTTCCCATACTTTCATTAGTGAAATGTTATCTCAAAACCTTATACTATGATATGCGACTGATATTTGAAAAAAAATAGGAATCAAACATGTAGTAGACTGTTCAAGCACATACCATGTCTTCAAAGACCAATCGCTTGAAGATTATGAACAAAAATCACACATAAAACAAATAGAACATGAAATCCCCGAATTTGAGGGATCTTCCATGAGTGATGAATCATTTGGAAACTTTGAAGATGATAAATATCTTAAACAAAATAATACTTGTAGTAGGATTCAATGAAACACCTTGTACACCAAGAAACTCTTCCTCTAAGTGAATACACTTCATGGAGATGATTTATATTATGAAAAAATAATGGAAAGGATATCATTGAACTATAGAAATATCCATCAAAACTATTCCTCTCCATTTAATTTTCAAGTGGAGAAATAGATGCAAGAATAGAACCTACTCGGTTGGATAAGTCATAATGACCTACTATCACTCTTATCAATTTTTAATAAAGGAGAGGACACTAATATGATAAATATTGAATTTATTTAAATCTTATTACTAACCCTAACAATGGACAATTTTTTATATCTTAAATCTCTCTCTCTTGGCTATACCATTCACTTCAAATTTGCCTTTCTAAGCTTGTGAAGGCATCGATGGAGGAGAGAGAATGCTTAAAGAAACTGTTCAACTTGAAACTTTTTAAAAATATTTAAAATTATATTAGTGATACCAATGGAAACTTAAAAACCTTTTCCAACTTAAATCTAATCTTGCAAGGCCGTACAAGCACCCATAAGTGCTTGTAAAGTGTCATTTTGCTTAGTTTGGGCATTAAAATATAGATGTTTTCAGTATATGACCATAAATGAACATTATTTGACACAATTATAACATATACTATGTTTTTAATCTTATTTAAACATTTTACTCTTGGAATGGTACGTGTAACTCCTCCAAATATACTAAAAGGTGGCCAAATTGTCATTTTAACACAATAGAACATAGTAAAATGTCAATGCATGATAATATGACTTTAATGACATATAAATAACCCTTTACAGTGAATTTAAAATATACCAAACCTTGTACCATGTGTTACAACATCAATATTTTGTAATTAACCCATAAGACTAGATAAATGAACATAAGACCAAACTTTGGATAATGCTAGAAAAGAACAAATACGACCATATGGAACTATTTAAGACCATTTAAGACCATGAAAATACCATGATAAGTTTATGACTACCCTATTAAGTTTTAACCTAGAGGGGTGACTAGTTTTGACTTGAGGTCAATAATTTAGCAATTCATAGGGGTAGCATGTCTATAATGATAATGACCTAGTAGCCTTGTCCTTCCATTGGGAAATGGATTCACTCTTATGATACAATATAAAATTGACATGCCTTTTAAACACTTCAAACTCACACCAAACACATAATAATAAGAAAACACACACTATGCCCAAGGCATTTAGGGAAAACACACATAAAAGAATCAAAACAACACACCTAACCTACTATATACAAACCTAAAAACATGTTTGAGGTGATGAAACACTTCCTCTTACTTTAACTAGGATAAAAAATAATATTCCTTAAGTCACAATTGTACCATGAGAATAAGTCACCATATGATGGATTTTTGTCAAATAAAATTTGCTTATGAAGGTGATCAAAGGACTTACCACTCATAAGGCCTCTACTAGTAGAAAGTACACCACTTGAAACTCTTTTAAATGGTTTTTATATCTCATCTTGAGGTCTTATTGATAGTGCAACTTGATTGATCTCCTTCATGCTCATTTGATGCTTTTCAATTTGTTTATTGGGAGTCATGAAACTTTATCAGCTTCACCTTCATCTAGACCATGACGTGCTTGATGTTTAATACCAACATAATTACCTTATTGTTGGTCAAACATGTTTTTAAGTGGTTCAATATAAAAATACTACCTATACTACTCTTTAATCACACAAAATTTTGTCTTGGACTAATTGCACTCTTCCAAGACTTCTTCCTACTTCATACTGACTTGACATTCCTCTCCATGCTCATTAGGTCCACTAAAGACCTTAATATCAAGCTCATTTTTATTTTGAGGTAGAGATTACTTAATTGATAAAACTCTTGAACTATAGCATGAAACTACTACCAAATATCATCACATTCATATAGACTATCACACTCATGGACCTATTCATCTTAGATAGTTAGAATTGCATTATCTTCCTCATTATCATGCTCTATTACACTTTGAAACTCATCATCATCATATATTTTATTCACATAGATGAAATCATATGGATCATACTCATAGGTCTCAATACCATATTCATCTAAGAAGATATCAGAAATACCTTCAAGAGGGGAAGATGCTCCATCATCTATGGCATGTTCCTCCTCATTGATTGATCTATAAACACTAGTAGGAAATTCACTACTTTTTAAAACCATTTACTAAGATATTATATTTTATCAATTCCTTAATTGAAATAGAATTATATGTAGATATTAAGATTTTAGATTGTTTTAAAATATGATAAAAATGGATTTCTAAACTAAAATAAAAGTGAATTTGATTGTTCACATCAATTACCCATTAAAATTCCTTCCAATATTAAAACATCTAAGTTACTCAAATTCCCATAAAAAACATTAAAATGATTAATTTTTTATTCTCTTTAAAATCTAAATTATGTTCTTCAAATTAATTAAAAACTGAAATCAAAACCAAAATCAGCAAAAGAGACACATGAATTGTTTATAAGGTTTGAAATTTCCTACATCCTTGGGTTATTATTGAACCAATCCATTAATTTTTCTAGAATTTAAATCCAAAATAATACTTACAATCAACAAATGGATCTACTCTCTACAAAAATAGTGTATCATAGCTTTGAAAGACCTTGGCTGACTCAGCACGTCCTTCACCATCCTAAATCACTTACAAAGGCTTCTCATTTTCATCTTCCAATGAATTTTATAGCAAAAAAGGTCATCAATAAGTATAAAAAAGGGCCAATGAGTATATTCACAAAGTGTATCATAATTCAAAATAACTTTGTAGTTTACTTTGAGCTATGGTTTGGACTATAAGGGCTCTAAAATGACTAAATAATGCAACTTAATATAAGCTATCTCAATGCACATTTTGATGAACTTGTGTATTAAAATACAAATTCATGGGATTTTATAACATTTATAACCCATGGGTAGGTTTTCAAGTCCTTAGCCTTTTAAACAGTAGGTCACAGTTTCCATTCTCATCAGCATTTACATTGGCTTTGATAAAGGGATAAATTTATATCCAAACATCCCACATGAGTGGGGAAAAGAGTTAATAAAGGCTTTTAATAGCCTTGTCTTCAACGAATTAGCTATGGATTATGACACATCCTTCCTCCAATTGTTTTTAAATATAAATCCATTGGAAAATATGTGGACTTATGGGCCACATAGCAAGTTAGACTTCAGTCTTTGAAAACTTCATGGATATAGCTATACCATGAACTTTATGGTTTATAATTCCAAGTGATTGGAATTGGCATGGATTTTGATGGACATGTGGTGGAATGTTGATATTATGTGGTGACTTTGTGGCATAATGTGGATGTCACATTCTAATCTTAACCCCTTAAATGTGGGTTTATCACTTGGCAATAGAGGAATCATCTTACATGGCAGCTTGAGGAGGCACACCTTGATTTACATTACAATATGAATTATCTCACATTCAAGATTTTATAATGAAAATTTGGATTTAAATACAAATTCAAATATAATTAATTTCAAAGATAGGAAGCCAAGGCACCCATCCTTAATAAGAGTGTGTCGACCCTTGCTGAGGGCCCCTAGTGAGCCAATAATAGGGCCCATTTTTTTAGTCCATACACATTGTCCAAGATAAAATCAACAAAACCCAAATTTTTTAGCCAATTTATACTACCATGTGTCAAATTATGATTGGTCTACTTGGAACTTACACGTTATGTGATGTTACCTGTGACACCACATTAAATTTCAATGGACCATATCTTTTGCATATAGTGTTTATTTTTCAAACCACCAAAATCATCAGAAAGCTCTTGATGAGATATATGTTATGTAATCACTCTGATTAGAATATCAAGACTTTAATTTTTGATAAATGGAGAGATCCACATGGATCATTGATAGTGTGATTTAGATTAGAAATAGTTTCCACATATGATTTAATTTGGAACTTAGAAAATGGTTGTGTTCTTATTAGCAATTTAACTCCATACCTTATTCTAAAATCTAAGAAATACCAATAATAAACAACATACCCTCTATATTGGTATTAAAGTCTCTTGATAGGCAAATGACAAAGTGTGCTTATAAATCCACCACCACTATGTCTTTTAGAATTAGAAAACTTAGGTAGTCATGAAAGAATAATTGTAAGACTTTGATGAGCCCTATAGACTTGGTTGGTGTTCTATCAAAAAATAAAAACTCATTTTTAATATGGCTCATACTTTAATCCTAACTTGTTTACAACTATTTTAGGCATGACTAAAGTGCTTTCCCCACTATCCAAAATGTAATTATGGACTAGCTTATCTCCCATAATGAGTGTATGACATAAAGGTGGGGGTTTTTAAGACTTGGTAAAAGGTTAAACAATATGAGTAGGTGTATTTATGAGGGATACACCAATATGCTTTTCTAGTAGGGGACAAATATGAAGTTAGGACAATTGCTCTTAGAGTAACTCATTTTAGATAGGCATATGGAGTACCTCCCAGAGGGATATGCTTATTTTTATGTTATTTAAGGAGTCAATAATATTCAAATGGGATGAACTAACCTATTTTCATCCTTTGAGGAAATGTAGTACCTTGAAATTTAGGTAATGAAGGTTTGACCACCTTTCCTAATTCTAATTTTGAAGAGGTGCAGGACTTGTAGAGGTTACCATATTTGCATCCATACCTTTTTTCCTTGAAGGGAGTTTATTTGGAGGTCTATCCACATCTTGAGAATATCTCAAATCTCTCATTTTTTACCTTATGTTGGCTACAATTGAGGTGATCTGATTTAGGACAAAACTATCCTCCATTTGATAGTTCATAAAGCTTGCTCCTAAATTACTACACTTTTCACTTGGTTTTGCTTGCTTGGATG
>JARHVA010008473.1:475000-480000 GCA_037957365.1 Torreya grandis | reverse complement strand
TAACTCTCTAATGTGATTGATGCTGAATAGTTGTATGTATATTAGGCCCAAATATGTTTTTTTTACTTAAGTATATGTAAATATCCTAGATAGATTTAACGATGATATATATTTATTAATCATGTGTGTATAACTCTCATATTTGTATAATGATCCTGAATAGGTGTAACAACCAACTATGAAGGTGGTGAGGTGGAGAATGACATATCATTGGTTGTAGAGGGTACTTTTACCATATACTTGTAACTATGAGTACCTTATTGTATTTTATGTACTTTATACACTAGTGCACTATAGATAACAATACACAAGGTTTTTACATTCAATGGAGCCATAAAACATTTCAAAGGCCTTATTAATTTTTAAAAAATAATAATGAGATAGATAGTATGTTATATCCCACTTGAATAGGTAGTATTATGTGTCTCAAGGTATTATATTTCTATCCACATAATAACTAAACTACTTTTAATGTATCTTCTAAATCCTATGGTGTGTACTCAATGGAGTGATGAAGTTTCATTATTGAAAAAAACATGGCTTCACACGTTGTTGATCACAACATGGTATGCGGGTTTCTCATTAGTATATGCTCTTATGAATAATTAGTGAAATTAGAATCATCATAAAAATCTTAGTATCCTCAAATTTGATAAATGGTTGTTATTTTGAAGTCTCATTAAGTGTAATAATAATATCATCTATTGGGTGGTCATACATTTTAGGTTAAGGATACATGTTTCATGAAAAGTGTGTTTTTAAAGTGTCTTTAGCATTTTTTGTCTCATGTTTAGGAGATGGATCATTAAATATATTCAAATCTTTACTTCCATTGTGGTGTGGTCTAGACTCCTCTATAGGGGCTCCTAAGTCAATAGTGTTATCATCAATAAGATCTTGTATCTTATGTATCAATTCAGAGCATCTATTTGTTAAATGTATTATAATATGATCATAATGATAATATGTGCTTTTGTCATTTTTATGTGGTTTGTATCTATTTGGATCAATATATTGTGTAGTAATAAGTGTGATAGGGTTATGACATGATGGTAATAGTTTAAAAAAATCATTAGATGGAATTTTCAATTGTAGTTGGTTTGTAGGTTGAGATATTGCATCAAATATAATATTTACCTAATTATTTTTATCAGTTGGTTTGAAATTATATCTTGGTTTACTTTGAAAATTCATTATTTATGTATTTCTAGGAGTGGATGTATGCTTGAGTTTTTTAAAACTTTAAGTTTGAATTTTTTGTCCCTTATTGTATAGCATAACTCATTGAATGATTTGAATTACTTCAATATTATTGACTATGAATTAGTGAAAATGAGATTTACTTGAATATTTTGTTTAGATCATTTTAAACCATAAAATTAGTCATCTTGGCTGGCATAGTATTATATTGAAGTACATAATCATTTATTTACACAAACAACTCTTGCTCGAGTTTAGAACTTTATGATAAGATAAGTTCACATTAATGTTGATGGAAACAATGTGTTATAAATTGGTTTTCCAAAGGGTTGAATGATCTTATATAATAGAGGGGTAGATCATATAACTATAACAATTCATAGTCCTTTAATATTATAGGAAATAACTTAGTCAATAAATTTTCCATTGTATGCATAATCCAAGCATGCTATATGGAATGATTTAAGGTGTTTATCGAGATCACATTTAGCTTTGTATAATGAAATACTGGGAGATAAAAGGCCTTTTGGTAAATTAAAATATGCTATCTTTAGGGATAAGGCATTATGAATAAATCTATGTAAAACTTGGTTATTAATATCTATAGATGCACCTCTCTCTAGCTAAAAAACCATAACATGCAATATTTTAATAGCTTTTTCAACAAAAAAATGTAATAGACAATGTCAGTTATGTAACATGCATAGTCATCATGAGAGGGGTAAATGTTTCTTGTGTATGCATAGGTATGGAAATATGTTTGAGGCTCCATGTTTCCACCAAACCTTTGGTAGATGTCACATAGGTAACTGATGGTGTCAACATGGTAATGGTATGAGTTGTAAAGGCATAATCACCTAATGTTGAGGTACTAGCTTTGAAATATTGGTTTGAAATATTAAATTGATATTCTTGTTAAATATAAAATGTATCAATATTATCTTGGTGTGTGATCTTATATACTAGGATCATTTAGAAAATTATACCTACATTTTTAGGGTGTTGATGGAGTCATTTATGAAAATTAGACAAGAATTTAAATTAGTCAAGATCTACCTGATTAAGCTCATTGGCATAAATTCTTCTCTATGCTGTGATAATTATCTTTATTAGTATCATGATTATATTTAATATCATGTCTTAATTCATTCATATCAATGTAATCATTTATTTTCACATATTCATGAATAATTTCATCAAAAAAAGATCAAACATTTCTTGTATACACTTTAGCTTAAGTAGACATAATCTTGTTATTGTCTATTCATGTCTCAATTAATCTAAAATTATGTTGTAGAAGGACAAGGTACATAACCCTATTGGATTGCATATTATGGGATTTAAAATTATTTAGAAGGTTGGGACCAAAAGTCATAATAATTTTTGTCTTTTATATGGATAAATAAAACATCGTATCTAAAACCCTAAGATAAAAAGTATACAACCTTGAAGGATGAGAAAATAAAGAAAACCTAGGTTTTATCATGGTTAGATATTTATAGGGTTTCACTAATATTTTTGACCCTAATTTTGATTTTGAAACCATAATAAGATAGAAACTAGTAAAATAATTCAAATTAATATATATGGTATTCAAGCATATGTATGTATGTAAAGTACTAAAACTATTTACAATGATTTTACAAGTGGCATATGCTAAATATATTTATACCAACAAATATATCAGTGTATATATTTTTTTGTTGACTATTTATTTGTGATTATATTTGGTTAATGGAAAATAGACTAAATTAGAATTGTGATTCTTCTAGTTTAAGAATTCTTTTTTTGTCTATATAGGGTTAGTTTTAATAGAGTTGGTTTAGTGTCAATTGTTGATATTTACATGTAATATTAGATAATGACCTACCTATAAATGATATATTTTAATCCTATGGTCACCTTTGTATATGTTTATATGTTCTTTTTTTTGTGTGTAATGTGAAACGTATATGATGTGCATAACTTGATAGTTTAACCTCCTTCATATTAAAACCCTACGTGTGCTTTTGAAGGATAAAAACATAAAAAATCATGAAATTATAATGGGATGAGATTATCACAATAAATACCATATGATGATTGAACATTGCCTACATATTTGATAGTCGAAGTAAGGAAATCAAGCAAGACATCATTATCCTAACTAGTTTGATTTTATGATTATTCTCCATTTCTATATGCATGTAGCTAATGATTTATCTTTGACACTTGAAAAATATTTCTATTGAATTTACTTTAGTTTGATTCAAACTTGGATTATGACTACTTCTATCCATAAATTCACAATTTAAAAAGAATAGGGAATATTTTCTAAATTTTTAATAGTGTATAGATGTGTACTAGATAAGTGTAAAGTCCCTTTTAAATGATACCTTTATTTGTTTATATATTGTTCCAATAGGTAAATTTATCATCCCGTTGACACGTTAGACATATGGATTGGCTATAATGATTTTATTTTATTTTAAAACATAATTACTATTACAGAGGGTTGGTTTTAACTAGATCATGTCAATATAAACTATGTACAAGTGAAATAAACTAAATGTTTGGATATGTCTGTGTAGGGTATTTATTAGGTATGAAATAGACATCAAGGTTATTTTAGGTTTGTAACACTAAAATGGAAGATTTAATTCTTAAAATAACATGCAATTGTGAGATAATGGCTGACTAAGACCTTTTTAGGCATTAAACTCATGTGTGGTAAATTTTCCTCAAGCTTATCATTTTAAATAAAATAATACTATACTTTAGTATTTATGACATGGCCTGTCATCTTTTCCCATTCTTAGTTATTTTGTCATATTGAATCCTTTCCTTAAATATAGGTAAGAAAATATAAAATTAAAACAATAAAAATAAAATTGACAAATAGACACTTCCAATACACAACTCTTTGATTAAAAAGATCTAAATTTTTTAAAAAAGAGAAAATTTGAATGGCTCTACTAAAAAAAATCCAACCAAAAAAGGACACACCTAAAACTCACGTATAAAAAATACCTAAAACTCACTTATAAAAATCATGGATTAAAAAAACCATTCTTGAGATAGAAAGCAACAAAACACCATCCATTGATTTTTTGTTTTTTTTATTATGTATATATGTTAAATTAGTAAAGGGATAAATCTAAAAATATATATTTAAATAAATAAATATGCTCACACACATATGTATTATTTTGACATTATATGGGATCTAACCCCTTCATAAAATACATAATAATCTATTTTAAATAATTTGGCTATAAACAAAGACAAAACATGGAGCATGGACTAAGATTATATATGCATTCATAGAATTCACTAATATCAACTCAAAAACTAAACTAACATCTCTCTTAATCTGTCATCCACATAGATAAAATAAGGATCATTATGACAAAGTTTTCAAAAATTTCACATAGGATGTAACCACCTAGTGATGATATAGAGAAACACAAGAATCATATAGACATAGATAAAATTAATATTTATTGCATCATAACTTATTGCAACACCATATAAAACATATTTTGAACACATATGTGCCTAACATTTTCAATGATATCACAAATATCAATTGAAATGACCTATGAATATTTTTTCATGATCCACCTTCTGTACATAAAACTATTAACACACACTTGAGTTTAGGAAAAAAATAGTTAATAAAAAACAAAAAAAAACCAACATTACCATTTATCATTATCCACTGTAAAAAAAACCAAACTTAATTCACCCTTGTCTAATTGAAGGTTCTTTTTGAAAATATTTTTTCACCTTTTAGCATGTTGTTTTATGTAAATTTGATA